>VOPJ01016072.1:0-12801 GCA_014673585.1 Semibalanus balanoides | reverse complement strand
TGATTTGCACCCCCTCAAGATTTTCAGGGTGTGCAACTGCACACCCTGCCCCCCGGAATCCGCAGCCCCTGCCATCTCCCCGTCATCTCCCACCAGGCTCCTCCAGATCCAAAGGTACCATTTATGTGCGGAAAAGTCTATCTGCCTCAGTCTTGCTGCTTTCAAACCATTTGCACTACACCTTTTTTGCACTCGCATTTGACCATTCAGCATAACTGTTTGAACGGCAATTCCAGCAACCATCATTCAACAAAACAGATCGGCTGCTGGCGTCGGAATTTAACAGATGAGCAAAACTATTTGAACACTATCAGCATCATCATCATTTATTTCTTAGGACTTCCACATTTCATGGCTCTTCCAGTCTAGCGTCATTACATGTATTATCTATCTCAGACACACATTGGGGGCCCTCACCCACTCGGCAACATAACAAGACATGCCACATATACCTACATTAACACTCACAGCAAGGAATAGCTGTAAAGGCTTCCCTAAAACCTAAATAAAAGGACACATAGTTCAGTTACACAAATTCAGCCGCTCGTTTTTTCGGTCAAAACCAGGTTCCTCGCACACTTCCTGGCATCCCTGGCGTGTGCGGGTATCTCTAACATGAGGCAGGAAGCCGAAATTCCACTGCTTGGTTGACACGGTAGCTAAAGAAACGTTCGCGTTGCTCGGCGAGCGCGCGAGCGGAGAGCGGCCTGCGCGACAGCTGCGTGTATCTCCTGTTCCAGAAATCTCCCGATAAACAAACTTCTCGGCACAGGGCTGACTGGTCGTGGGGAGGTTCAAATGTGTAGTGCATCCTCGACAGGTCACACACACATTTCATCATTCGCTTGAGAAGCTGGTCGACACTTGGCCATTTTAACTCGTTTAACAGCGGTGTCACATGTGTCGATCTACGAACACCAAATACAACCTGTGCACATTGCACAATGGTTAATCACTCTTTGAACGCGACGCCGCTGCGTCTTGCCACATCCAGCCCAAGCAGTTAAACAATATGACAAGTGTGGGCACACAAGCATCTCGACAATCAATTTCTTCACTTCTTTTGGCAGCCGTTTTGAAAGTTTGGACAACCCCCCAAGAGTTAAGCAATAGCTGCGATCGTATAACTAATTGAAACTGATCATCAAAAGTGAGTACCACTGTCCTACGATCACCCCGCTAATAATCCTTAACGTAGCAGAGGGTTTGATTTTGGCCGCACCAAACTGAACTTCGAAATTTGATAGAACACGCCTCTGTCTATGCTTTATCAATGCAAGATCAGTTTTGACTGATCAATTTTAAGGCTATTCTCAATGAGCCACCGCTGATCCTTTTCCATTGTAGATTGAACCTGAGTTTGGAGCAGCAGAAAGTTGTCCGGGTGTCTCTGTGAAGAAATTGAACGTCGTCCGCATATATTACAATTTTTGAATCAAAGTAAGATACTACTTGTCATTGGCAAAAGTAAAAATAAAATTGGCTTCAGTAATGACCCCTGTACCACTCCGTGAGTGATCGGAATTGAGATTACTGTTTCCGGAAAAATGATTGAGGGTATACATACAGGCACACAATCTTCACACATTCCATGCAATAATTGTCATATAGGGCAGCGCACAATCGAGTCGATTGTTTTCGGAGTATGTAAGTTCTAAACGCTGCTTGTACTGGTGCGCTGCCGCCGTAGGCTGCACAAAACTGGTTTTCGATGAAATGAATTGAATGCAGGCACTCCACGAGCCATGCTGACGCTTGTCGTGTTATTATTTAGTTGTATGTAGCTATCAGCCGATGTTGGTTTAAATCGTGTTTCCATGGGTGGTGAGCTATACTGCTGGTTGCCTTGTATGTGAGTCAAACTTCGTTGGGTATTCTAATTTCATTGAGATTTGTGGGTGTCGACATACCGCCACTGGTCTCCCTGGCGACCAAGGAGTGTGAGAAGAATCAAAATGTTTCGTTTGAAAATGACATTTTTTTTCCATACCTATTTAATGTCTGCCGTCGAAAACAGGTCTAAAATTGTGGCAACAAACAAATCCTCGGTCACTTAACCCCGCGACGGCAGACAGGTATGCCCTTCCATGCCCGCATGATCTAATTACGTTAAATACCAGAGAACTTAATAAAAGGATGGACATTCACTCATATCAGGTCACACCACTCACATTTTTTTCCCTTTTTTCAGGACAGACCGCCACCAGGTATTTAGTAAAGTGTATGCCTAAGGGTCCACCCGACAAATAGCAGAGCTAGTGACATCCGGTGGATTCCCGAGGCTGACTATAGTTAGGTATGAGTGGGACAAAAACAACAATATATGCATTATCATGCATAGTTAGTAATCGCATGGATTCTCATCCATGGTAATCGTATACCCAAATTATGAATATAATGATACAAAATCTGAAAATGAGAAGGAAAAAACATTAAGTGCACATAAATCTGTCCCAGTTTCGATTTCACTCAAATTATGGCAAAGAGCATCAGAACTAGTGATGTCACCTTCAGAAATTCCTGAAACTTGACCAAACCAGTACCATTTGCATTACAGCTATGTTGACCAAAAACGAAACTGATTTTCCTAACCTGAAAATGACTGATTATTGACCAATTTTTGATATTGTTGTAAGAGGTTGACAAACGAGTATGCACATTTGTATACAAATATATCGCATTAGTTACTCCGTCATGTAGGGGAAAAATCTCAATATGAGCGGCCCGACCTAACCCGACTTGTGGCGACGCTTTTGAAAAGCTCATATCTGCAACCGTTTGATTGACAAACGGTGTAACCCCACCCACTCTGCCCTGTGTGAGACCAGTGCCGACTCACGTGGGTGACTACTGACTACTGATGACCACTGCCGACTCACGTGGGTGACTACTGACTACTGATGACCACTGCGCTTTGCGCCTGCCGCGTGAGAGGTGCTGAAATGTGTTTTATCGTACAACCTATACACTACAATACCACATATATCACATTTCACATGCAATTACCACTTGAGTTGTCTGGTGCCTATGAAACGGTGGAACCAGGGTGTAAAATGGCTAAGTATTTGTTTCACATCTCACGCAACCCAGAAACCAAAGAAATAATGCTTTCAAAACTGAGCTACCACGCCATGTTTTCAATTGTGCAGTTTTGCTTCTCTCTTTGAATTGTATTATAATGGAACTTCTAATACTACACCTTTTAGCCCCAATTTCAAAAGGATAAAGTCCAAATTCAAAAAGATAAAGTCAAAATTCTAAAAGATAAATTATGATTTCAAAAAGATAAACACCAATTTCAAAAAGCTGAAGTCCAATTTCAAAAAGCTGAAGTCCAATTTAAAAAAAAAAAATGAAAAAGATAAAATGCAATTTCAAATAAACCAATGTTATGCAAATAGCCCAATGCTATGACTCAGGTAATCCAACGAGCAGTGATCGTGTCACTCAGGAAATAATCAGATAACTGGAACTATGTGCAACGCACATGCATTGCACTAAGAGGTACCTTTACACAACAAGCTGCACATAAGAAGAGGTGTCGCAATACAAAAAGTTGTATGATTGCTCACGTTACTTTTTGCAGCTTTAAATGAAATAATATTTAACATTGCATTTTATTCATTCGTTTCCATTGATGCCGTATTCTGTGTCATTGTCTATAATTTTGGGGAAAGCTTTATTTTGGTGAACCAATTTACGCAGTTTTTGACATATCTGAATCGTCGGAAGACAACGCTATTTTCGACATCCATGGTGACATGGATATAACCGATAATGAGAAACCTGAGCCGCCTCCGACTCCACCGGACCGTGATGCCGCAGCTGAGGGTGGCCAAAAACAGCCACAGCCACGCGGCAGACGGGGTTTGCTACCTGGGATGTGGTTTGCTGACGTGGTTTGCTGCTTTGGGGTAGACGTGGTTTGCTGCCAGTTGTATGAGTTGTTCAGACGAATAAATATCACTAACTTGGCTCCAAATGTGTGTTATTGCGTTAAGGTGGCTTACTTTTTTCCAGATTCGTGAATCAAATTAATTAATGGGCGTGAATCGAATTAGATGAAATGGTAATTAGTGGGAGCAGAATTGGTCTATTAGACGACTTGTTCCTGTTGGTTTTGCTCCAAATAATGCATTAACTTTTACAGTATTTTTTGGAACTTGGCTCTAACGGTCCTTTTAACATTGTGTTTCACCTGTTTAAAATTAGATTTTATATATATTTTGAATACGATTTAATGTTTTTTTCATTGATATTAATTTATTTTAGATTTGAGTTTATCTTTTTGAAATTTGAGTTTATCTTTTTGAAATTGGTGTTTATCTTTTTGAAATTGGAGTTAATCTTTTTGAATTTGGACTTTATCTTTTTGAATTTGGATTTTATCTTTTTGAAAATTGGGAGTAAAAAGGTGTAGTATGCTGATACAGTTTATTATTGCTACTACATGTAGATCTCAACACCAAATGTAGATTATGTAGATCTCAACACCAAATCGTCCGTGAGTGACAAATGCAGCGTGTGATGTTCCATGTTTGGAGGATGTTCAAAGGTTATTCATTAGCGGTTATTAAGTTAGTCATATCGCCCAATGTAAGTCATGCATTTTGGGAAGTGATCATAGGCATCCCTTGTCGGCACAATCCATCTATTGGTTTCAAAGAAAACGTGGGTTTGTAAAAGAAATAAAAGTCGGGCGTGTTTTCGAAGTGTTGTGACGCCCTGTCTCTGTATTCCCATATGCCACTGACGTCCTGTCTCGACGCTCCAACGTCTTATCTCGACGCTTTGACGTCATGTCTCGACGCTTAGACGTCTTATCTCGACGCTTTGTCGTCCTGTCTCGACGCTCCATCGTCTTATCTCGACGCTTAGACGTCCTGTCTCGACGCTTTGACGTCCTGTCTCGACGCTTTACGTCCTGTCCGACACTTTGACGTCCTATCTCCCCGCGTTTCAGATGTGTCCGGGTGCCCTCCCATGTTGCTGTGAAGTGCCGGAGGGACTGTCATCCTTACTGTTTGAACGTGCTCTAACGTTCTGTCTGCCTGTGGTTACAGAGGAGGAGCTGGTGGCGGCCGTGAACACCTGCCTGGCCTCCCCGTGCGGCCGGCCGGAGCAGCTGCTCTCCCTTCTGGCGCAGCTGGCGCCGCCCGACGCTCCCGAGCTTCCCGGCTGGGCGGCGCCACTGTTCCTCCGCGAGATGGCAGCAGTGAGGGAGGAGCAGGGCGTGGACCTGGGCGCCGCGGCGGTACGCGGCGCCCTCGGCCTGCTGCCTGCTGTGGCCGAGGTCAACGCCGCACTTGCCACCGGAGAGCCGGCCGCCCTGTGGCGCGCGCTCAGCAACCCGGCTGTCTACATCATGGTGGGTACTCCGACGCTGGGCACGCATGGGCGCCGCTGGAAATCGGACCAGTATGCGTATTGAACGTTGGACAGAGAGTCGGATCATGGGAGGAGCATTTCGCGGAGTGGAAAACCAGCAGTTGTGCCTGATTGTTGTGTTACTAGACCTGTCCTGTACCTGTCAGCACTGTCGGAGGTTCGCGAACACGTGCAGTGCCAGTACCCGCGCTGCAGTGCCAGTACCCGCGCTGCAGTGCCAGTACCCGTGCTGTGTGTTGTCCTGCTGCAGGATCTGGACGAGAGCTGCTGCCTGCGGTACCTGTCAGCGCTGACAGCAGTCCGTGAACACGTCCAGGCGGAGACGCCCGACTGCCCGTTCGTCACCCACGCCGGCATTCAGCAGACCGTCGACGACGTCTACGCAGACGTGCAGCAGGAGCAGGACAGTGAGTGGAGCCGACTGGCGCAGCTGCTCTGGAGGACGTGGGCACCAGGTGTTTCTACAGTTGTGAATCTGCTGTAAATTGTGGCGCAACCGTCACTCTGGGTTGTGCGACGGTGAATATGTATGGGTGTGTTACTGTCGTCAAGGATGTATGCTTCATCGAATCGAACTGATTCGTTCCCCAGCTGACACTGCCTGATCTACTCCGTACTTCTGTGCGTTGTGTCTATCTGCAGAGGTGGACCTGATAGAGGCTGTGAACCAGTCTATTCTGGTGGACAACAGCGCGGCCCTGCTGAAGGCGCTTACCGACCCCGTGATGGGCTATAGCAACGTCAACCAGCACAACATCCACCACTGTCTTCAGCTGCTCAAGGTAATGTGTAAGCTGCCTGGTGTTCATGTGGGTATCATTGTAGACCATGAATGCCGAGCTGTGTAACGAATTGTGGTGGAACACAATCACGCTGAAACTATCTCATCAAAAGAGAGTTTGGCAGAAATGTGTTTCATCGTATCGATCACCGAATCCTACATGTTTGGACTTTGGAGCCATATAAGAAGCGCCTTGTAATGTATGTTGTCCCTCTCTCTCTCTGGTGTTTCGCCGTTTTTTCCTGCTGGCGTCGAGGCCAGCTGTGTCACCTGCTGCTGTCTTTGGTACAGGAGCTGCAGGATGAGCAGTTGCGTGGCGACGGCGACGGTCTGCTCTGGCTGGAGGACATTGACCAGGCGGTGCGGAACGCCCTGCGTGACCACGAGCTGGCTGAGAGAGGTAAGGTGATGGTCCCACGGGCTTGGCCGAGAGAGGTGACAGTCCACGGGCTGGCCGAGAGAGGTGACAGTCCCACGGGCTGGCCGAGAGAGGTGACAGTCCCACGGGGCTGGGCCGGGAGAGGTGGACAGTCCCACAGGCTTTGCGAGAGAAGGTGACGGTCCCACAGGCTGGCGAGAGAGGGTGACAGTTCCCACGGGCTGGCCCTAGAGAAGGTGACAGTCCACGGGCTGGCCGAGATGGCGTAGACGGTAATGGTGGGGTTGCCGCCTTGGTCCCCGGCACTGCTACGACAGGACGCTCTGTTCCGGCGTCGGCGGGTCAGGCGGAGGCAGCGCGTGGTTGGCGTGATCGGCGCCCATCACTATGTGGACCGCACGCACAGACGATCAATTGGAGCCGATATCACATTATTCTGCGAGGATTATCCCAGTACGAGAACTGAGCGGCCCAATCCGGTTACGATCGGATCTGACGGAGGCCATACTACCGGGGGTACACGACAGGCGCTTTGTTGGCAGACGTGCTTTATCATTGGCTTAGTTTGAGCTGTTTTCTGTTGTGTGATGTTCGCTTTCATCCTCCAGCTGCCTATCATGTGTTTAGTCCACCTCTTCGATCTGTATCCCCAGCTAAACCGCAGCGTTGTGTTATATGCAAAAGTCGATATAAAGGTTAAATGGATAAAAGTTGCAAGACCTTAGTCGAAAGGACAAAAATGTAATAATAAAAGTTTGTTCGAGAAAATATCAGAGGCCAACAGCATTGAAACAAAAAGTCAGGCGGAAAAATTGTGTTATTTTAAAATCTAATAAAAATTAATGTAAAAGATACTTTTGCCAAGTTTTGACTTTCCTGGACTGTGACTGTCTCTGTTGACTCTGTGCTGAGACGGTGTTGTGGTTTGTTCTCCAGCGTGTACGGCGCTGCCTGTGACTGTCTCTGTTGACTCTGTGCTGAGACGGTGTCGTGGTTTGTTCTCCAGCGTGTACGGCGCTGTCTGTGACTGTCTCTGTTGACTCTGTGCTGAGCCGGTGTCGTCGGTTTGTTCTCCAGCGTGTACGGCGCTGGTCTGTGACTGGTCTCTGTGACTTCTGCTGCTGAGCCGGTGTCGTGGTTTGTTCTCCAGCGTGTACGGCCGCTGCTGTGACTGTCTCTGTTTGGGACTCTATCTGTGCTGAGCGGTGTTTGGTTTGTTCTCCGCGTTGTTACGGCGCTGCCTTGTGACTGTCTCTGTTGACTCTGTGCTGAGCCGTGTTGTGGTTTGTTCTCCAGGCGTGCTACGGCGCTGTCTGTGACTGTCTCTGTTGACTCTGTTGCTGAGCGTGTCGTGGTTTGTTCTCCAGCGTGTACGGCGCTGTCTGTGACTGTCTCTGTTGACTCTGTGCTGAGCGGTTCTTCTCCAGCGTGTACGGCGGGGTTGTCTGAGAATGTCTCTTTGACTCTGTGCTGAGCCGGTGTTGTGGTTTGTTCATTCCAGCGTGTACGGCGCTGTCTTGTGACTGTCTCTGATTGACTCTGTGCTGAGCGTTGTGTTTGTTCTCCAGCCGTGGTACGGCGCTGTTCTGTCCGATGTGACTGTCTCTGTTTGACTCTGTCTGACCGATGTCGTGGTTTGTTCATCCAGCTGTGTACGCGCTGTCTGAGAATGTCTCTGTTGACTCTGTGCTGAGCGGGTGTTGTGGTTTGTTCTCCAGCGTGTACGGCGCTGTCTGAGAATGTCTCTGTTGACTCTGTGCTGAGCCGGTGTCGTGGTTTGTTCTCCAGCGTGTACGGCGCTGTCTGTGACTGTCTCTGTGACTCTGTGCATGAGGCCGGTGTTCGTGTTTGTTCTCCAGCTGTGTACGGCGCTGTCTGTGACTGTCTCTGTGACTCTGTGCTGAGCCGGTGTCGTGGTTTGTTCCTCCAGCGTGTAACGGGCGGTGTCTTGAGAATCTCTGTTGACTCTGTGCTGAGCGGTGTTGTGTGCTTTGTTCTCCACGTCTATGTACGGCGCTGTCTGTGACTGTCTCTGGTTGACTCTGTTGCTGAGCGGGTTGTTGTGGTTTGTTCTCCATTCGTGTACGGCGCTGTCTGAGAATGTCTCTGTTGACTCTGTGCTGAGCGGTGTCGGGTTGTTCTCCAGCAGTGTACGGCGCTGTCTGAGAATGTCTCTGTTGACTCTGTGCTGAGGCCGCGTGTTGTTGGTTTGTTCTCCGCGTGTACGGCAGCTGGGTCTGTGACTGTCTCTGTTGATCTGCTCGCTGAGCCGGTTGTTGTGGTTTTGTTCTCCAGCGTGTACGGCGCCTGTCTGAAGAATGTCTCTGTTGATCTGTGCTGAGCGGTGTTGTGGTTTTTTCTCCAGCGTGTACGGCGCTGATCTGTGACTGGTCTTCTGTTGACTCTGTTGCTGCAGCCGGTGTTGTGTTTGTTCATCCAGCGTGTACGCGCTGTCTGTGACTGTCTCTGTTGACTCTGTGCGTGAGCCGGTGTTGTGGTTTGTTCTCCAGCGTGTACGGCGCTGTCTGAGAATGTCTCTTTGACTCTGTGCTGAGCCGGTGCGTGCGTTGTGTTCTCCAGCGTGTACGGCGTGCTCTAGAAATGTCTTCTGTTTGACTCTGTGCTGAGGCCGGTGTTGTGGTTTGTTCTTCCAAGCGTGTACGGCGCTGTTCTGAGAATGTCTCTGTTTGACTCTGTGCTGAAGCCGGCTGTTGTGTGTTGTTCTCCAGCGTTGTACGCGCTGTGTCTGTTGTACTGTTCTCTGTGACTCGTTGCTGAGCCGTGTGTTGTGGTTTGTTTCTCCAGCGTGTACGGCGCTGTCTGTGACTGTCTCTTGTTGAACTTCTGTGCTGGAGCCGCGTGTCGTGGTTTGTTCTCCAGGCGTGTACGGCACTGTGTCAGCTGAGCCGGGCCGAGCTGTCCACGATGTCCCCTGCCCGGCTGGTGGCGCTGCTGTCGCTGCCCTGTCTCGGCCTGCAGCGGGTCTCACCCAGTCTGGCGCAGCACTACCTGGTGGCCCTGAGGCGGCACCGGGCCGCGGTCCAGGGTCAGGTCAGTTACAGTGGGGAGAGGGAGGGGTCACTGGCGGCACCGGGCCGCGGTCCAGGGTCAGGTCAGTTACAGCAGGGAGAGGGAGAGGGTCATGGCAGGGCACCGGCCGCGGTTCCAGGTCAGGTCAGTTACAGTGGGAGAGGAGGGGTTCACTGGCGGCACCGGGCCGCGGTCCAGAGGTCAAGGTTCAGCTTACAGTAGGGAAGAGGGAGGGTCAACTGGCGGACCGGGCCGCGGTCCAGGTCAAGGTCAGTTAACGCAGCGGCGGACGTGGGAAGAGACCAACTAGGCGGACACACCGACGCCACGCGACGTAAAATCCAGAGCGCTCAAGCGTCGAACAAAATCACATAATATAGCGTAGATAGTGGGTGGAGTCCGTCCTGAGGCGGCACACAGGTGCCACGACGAGGTACCGGTCAATGTCAAGTTACACGCGCCACTACAGCAGAGCAGGAAGAGTTCCACTGACCGCAGACAGGCGGCACCGGCACGCGGCGCTCCAGCAGGCTCTCAGGCAGTTACAGTGGGGAGATGGAGCGAGGCCTGGCGGCACCGGGCCGCGGTCCAGGGTCAGGTCAGTTACAGCGGGGAGAGGGAGAGGTCACAGACTGCTCGAGACTGGGTTAGATCCGGCGAGAGGAGTTAGTGTCTAGTGACCCAGACGTCGTCCGTAAAGTTTCAGTAGGGTGCTTGTGTTGGTGACAGACGCATCGCCGGACAATCACAGTAACCACTGGCAAGTTAACTTATGATTTGCTGTTATGTCTGCGATATAACAAATACATGTCGTGTCGATGCTGCCTGCGGTGCATTACTTCACAGAGCTGCTCTGCACCCACCTTGTACATCGGCACTGTGGTAGTACGCGTTGTTAGCCTGCTGTCTCGTGCGGTGCGAGGGTGTAAGAGGGAGAGCCGGTGACAAGCTGCTGTGCTACTCTGCACCAGCCGGTGGCTGGCTCAGACGTGACTTCGACGGGTGTAGGCGAGGTAGGGAGGGAGACAGTGGACCTGATCTCTAACGTGTTGTGGTCCTGTATATACCAGTCGGCGGCCGGCGGCTGGGTGAGGCACTCAGTGGGAGGCTCTCAGGAGGCGTTTCTGGACCTGAACTCGGCCCGGGTGGCGTGGCAGCTGCCCGACCGCCACCGCTTCTCCAGCCACTGCCTGGATCAGGCCACACTGCAGGTGGGTAGCCAGGGCCTGGGTGGTAGCTGGTATTAGATCTACCCGGTTGTTATTCAATATCATTTCGACGCCTCACATTCATGTGTTTGGGGTTCAAAAATTGTTGTTCTCTGGTAAAACTCGAATTAGCATCCGCCGTTACTGTATAGCCGATGACGGCGCGCATCAGTCGCACTTGCTTGAAGGCATTGCAGTATGGTTGCAAGCCCATTCAGTTTATAGTTAATGTTGAAGGTGCTTACCCTACGTGCGTGGCTGTGGTGTGGTGATATGCCTAGCTGTTGACACTGGTTTCTACAGAGGCTGGTGTCGGAGGCGGCGGCGGGAGAGACCGGCAGACAGTGCCCGGACCGGTGGCTGGTGCCGCTGCAGGCCGCCGTCCGAGGTTTCCTGGTCCGCCGGAGGCTGCAGGAACGACGCCGACTCTTCAGACAACACACAAGAGAGATCGTCCGTATACAGGTCGGTATGGCATCGGTAGTTATCGTCCGTATACAGGTTTGTTGAAATACGGCGCTGCCCAAAACCCAATGTTACGTACTGACGCCGAGTCAGCTGACATTCGGTGTCCGTGCGGGTCCGCCAGGAGCTCTCAGCTGGCTACCATCCGTTTCGATCTCTTTCTCTTGTGTTCCCAATACCTGTCTCTACCTCCTGTTCCTATGGGGGCTCCATATGACCTATGTAGCCTGTGTGTCAGAAAGACCAGCCCACGTCTGACGGCCTACCGTCTCTCTCTAGGCGTGGTGGCGCAGTGTTCGCCAGCGTCGGCTGTACCTGGTTCAGCGGGCCAATGGGATAAAGGCGCGCATGGAGCAGCTGCGTCGAGAGGTGGACCAGCTGAAGAACCGCCGGCAGTGGGAGGAGCGGACGCTGAACGCCTACAGACCGCACGTGAGTCAGTGGAAGTTAGCAGCTGTGTAACACGTCCTACAAACGTCACCTAAGTCAGCTGCTGCCTTTTGACTCCTGAAGATATCGCGAGTCAACAGACCGGTGCGCTCCTGCAGTCGATCTTACAATTATTCACCATACAGCTTATCGATCAGGTCTATAATCACCCATCAGGCCATGTATCTAATGCTTGCCACTCATTGTCTGTGATTTTTGCATCGCCTTACCGTGCATGTGTCGCCCCTCGACCTGTGTCTCTCAGGAGGGTAGCGTGGTGCAGATCCAGCGCTGGTGGCGCCGCCACCATCTGCGCCACGAGTTTCAGCAGCTGGCCACCGAGGCGCAGCCCACCGTGCCACTACTCAGGAAATTCGTCCACCTGCTGGACGTGCGAGGCTCCGACTTCAAAGAGGAGGTTCAGCTGCAGGTCAGTACCCGAGAAGGGTGCGGGGCTCCGGTTCGACTCTTGGGAATGATGACGTGCAAGGTGCGAAAATCGTGTTTAGTTGCTGAGTTGAGAAGGGGTGCACTGTACTCTGCGTACTGCTACTTAACTACGTAACATATCATTATCGGTCTGCTGTGAGTGAACGTCCTGCGTGTACAGCTAACTGAGTACTGATGTCCTGTCCGCATCTGACTGCGTCCGTGTGTGTGTGTGTGTGTGTGTCCGAGCAGAAGCTGAAGGGAGATGTGGCGCAGATGATCCGTAAGAACCAGATGCTGGAGCGGGACCTGGACTCGCTGGACGTCAAGATCGGACTGCTCGTCAAGAACCGCATCACCCTGCAGGTCAGCGGCATGGTCACACTAGTCTGATCACCCTGCAGCCGGTCCGAGGCGGTCAGGCTGGCCCGCCACCTTATCTCGTCCTCTCCTGTAGAACCGCATCACCCTGCAGGTCAGCGGCATGGTCACACTAGTCTGCTCACCCTGCAGCCGATCCGAGACGGTCAGGCTGGCCCGCCACCTTATCTCGTCCTCTCCTGTAGAACCGCATCACCCTGCAGGCCAGCGGCATGGTCACACTAGTCTGCTCACCCTGCAGCAGGTCCCAGACGGTCAGACTGGCCCGCCACCTTATCGCGTCCTCTCCTGTATAACCGCTCCCCCTGCAG
>VOPJ01016071.1:0-10965 GCA_014673585.1 Semibalanus balanoides | reverse complement strand
CGTCCCCCGGGCGACGCGTCCGGCCTGCGGCGTCACTCATTGGCTGCCCCCCAGATGGGGGTGGGGCAATGTGACGGAATGGGTACGTCACGTGCGGTGGGCATTTGCAGGGACGCCGACACCCGCTTATTTTACCGGCAGACGTGCGACGGGCAGACGCGAAAGGCGGCGCCCCGGACAGCCAGTCAGCGGACCTCCTCAGGGGACACGGTGTCGTTTGGCGGGTCAAGGGTCAGCGCTGGGGGTGGACACCGGCTGGCTGCCGTGCAGGCGCCACTCACAGCCCACAGGAATGGTGTGGCAGTGAATTGGCTGATGTGTGCTGTCACACAGGAGAAGAAGAAGGTAGACAAATCTGCTTAGCGGATATCAGCACTCGGAAACTCAGCATATAGCCATGCAAGGCAGCAAGGTACGTAGAGTGCACCAGGTACTTCCTTCTGAACCAGGGCAGCAGGATACATTTTATTGCAACTATTGGTACAATTAAACCAGGGCAGCAAGGTTAGATTTCTTTGCATAATCAAATTCATGACCAAATATTACCAGGTACTACCGGGTACACCCGGCAGTACCCAGTAATATTTGTTCATGAATTTGATTATACAAATAAAACTAACGGGAAATTTCGCATTGTAAGAGCAGATAATTGCAAATGAATTCATAAACTTTCAATTGATATGAAAATATCTGGGAAAAGCCGTGTTCCTAGACTCAATTACCCAAAGCGCACGAAATATTAACGGGTACTACCGGGCACTACCGGGCACTACCGGGCAAAAATAAATCCTTCGTGAAAACGGCTAATATTTCTTGCGTTTTGGGTAATTAAGTCTAAGAACACGGCTTTTCCCGGTTATTTTTGGTATCAATTGAAACCCTATCAATTATAAAGTTTCAACTGACACCAAAAATATCCGGGAAAAGCCGTGTTCTTAGACTCAATTACCCAAAACGCACGAAATACGTTACCGGGTACTACCGGATACTACCGGGTACTGCCGGGTACTGCCGGGATACTACCGGGTACTGCCGGGTACTACCGAGTTCCACCTGGTACTACCGGGTAATAACGGGTAATACCGGGTAAAAATACATTCATTCGTGAAAACGGCTAGTATTTATTCATTGCAGAACTTATATCACACACAAAACCAGACATGTGTATGGATCTGAATGTTTTGGATTTGGACTTATCTATGATCCCAGAGGATCTCTCGAGAAAACGGTAATGTTAGATATTTGATCCCACTGGATACCACGACAAAATACTACAGTGGGTTTTGGATTCCAGTTGTATCTCTCGATGAAATTTGGCAACGGACTCATGGCACAGGATTTCATGATAAACAATGCAAATTGAATCTATGATCTCAACGAATCTTGGATCTGACGGGATCCAACTAGAAAATTATGCCATAATTATAGTATTTATTTGCAAAAATATATAAATGCATGCGCCCATGCTAGTATACATACTAACATATATAGCATATATATAACATATACATATACAACAAATTGAAAAAGCACTGAAAATTGATTAAAATATATGGGTTCTGAAAATACATATCTGTATAATGTCGGACCAGGGGTCCCAGTCGATCCCAGTGCAGAATGGCGCCTGCGATCTCAAATCCCGGCGGATCCGTCGACTAATGTTGATGACGAATTTATGATCCAAGTGGACCCATTAACAAATTATGAAGGTGGATCTATGATCCCAGTGGAACCGGGATCCAGATCCCAGAGATCAGATCCCGGGATCCGTTTCCGGAGATTCGAGCACATGTCTGCACAAAATCCAGTGACACTATTATCCGTGTCACAGACAGTATAATTATGTTTTACCTGATGCTTTCTGCTTCCACTAGCGAGGCAAAGTGGACTAGTGGACTAGCAAAGTGGACTTCCACTAGCGAGGCACTGGAGGGGCAATTTGCGGCCACAGCGGGGGCATTTGCCCCTCCAGTTAACATGTCAGCCAAGGCCCTTAATTCATGTAGATCAATATTGAAAATTGAGTATAAGTCGCATATACATCTTATAACAAAGTATATATATCGTCCAACTAGAAGGTGAACATACCATTTGCTACGTAAACGCAACTCAATAACCATGGGCAATGACACACTGGCACACATAATGCTTATTATAAGGAACTGTTGCTATTCGACCGTTGACTCTTGTGTTGGTCACGTGTTGGTCCCCGTGTGTGTGTGTGTGTGTGTGTGTGTGTGTGTGTGTTTTTTCTAATTTGTTGTCAGTTCCTCGTGTCTGTTCACCCGAGCAATTACATAGGTAGCCTCTTGGGTTCTCCTATAAATAATTACATCGCAAGCAAACACCATCGCCGCGATCCATTCACGAACAATGCCGACCCTGGTCATTGACATCGCATGCAATGGTATACAGTACACTACACAACGTAACCCACTGCGCACCCGGAGCATGTTGTCCAAAACACTGTCATTACGAAATGACTTGCTACGTCAATTAAATTTTCAGCATAAGTGTATATGTTCCTCTTTTTCTTGAAAAATATAATAAGCTGACAGTTGGACAGTTTGAGGTTACTATAGGCAAAGTTGATTTAGCTGACATGATAATGATTGGTAGGAAGATAATAACCTTATGCTCATGTTATGTGAAAATGTCGAAAATAAAATTGACAAATGTGTAGCTGAGGACCAAAACGCAAGAAAACAAAAAACAACAACAGTGAATCCAGATAATATGAACACGGCTTTACTGGCACTGGTAAGTCGGCCTCAATACTGTAGACAGGGACGGAGCTTTATACTGTTTGGGGGGGGGGCGAGCCCCCAATGATTTCAAATTTTAACATTATGCCTATGGCGTTGCATAGTAAGAATGGAGTTAAAATCTATCAAATTAACATTTGGGTCCCCCGACCGATTTAATAAAAATTCACCGCTTACTGCAGATACCATTTATTGACATGAACGTGCAGTTTGACAGTGAAAGAAAGGTTTCAGTTTCGCCTGAAAAATACGGTAGTGTAGTCGCCGCCGCCAGCGTCGATTGTAAAGTAAGAAACAGACGAATTTGCGAACATAAGTGCCAATAGCTGGAAAAAATGTGTCAATGACGCCCGTTTTCCAAAAAGACGTTTTCAAGATTTGATTAGACAGACACACTAAATTTAACGATACCTTTCTAACTTCTTGCGCTCGCATGACATGTACAGTCGGTCTATTATGTATCTTCCCTTTTATAGCTTCTAAAACTACTCTAATTTCCCTTCTGTGTTCATGAAGGACTTATTTAAGGGAACATGTGTTACCTACCTAGGTAGGTACCACACGTTACCTTGTATCAGTCCTTTGATGTACACATAAGCGAAACTAGATGAGTTCTAGATACTAAAAAAGGGAAGATACATAATAGACCGACTGTAACTTATGCTGCCGCATGCAGCATTGTCTTCCAGTGTTGTATTTTCGCAAAGAAGATTAACATGTAACTAAAATCATCATCATTAAATAAATGTTTGTTTGCATCATTAACTTAACACGCGCACTGGAGAGGGGTATGCAACTAACACGCACTGGAGGGGGGCACTTTAGTGCCCCCCTCCCCCCGTGAGATCTCAGAAGGTATGAGAGATAGAACATTCAAACTTACAGGGTAGGTAGGTGTTGTGATGATCTACATTCTCTTAAATTTTCGTGACCTTAGGTCAATATCTTAAGGGTCAAATGAGGTCATGAAGGTCAAATCGGGTCAATTGTCACCTTTTTTTATTTGAACTCTGTGACGTCACAGGTCAACTGCAATGTGTCTGAAGTTCTGTTTGGGGATGAACATCGACACTGGCTATCAAATGGCATTTGAATCGTTCCGATCTGACTGTTTGTTCCGAAGACATCGCTTCGCTGGCCTCGATTCTGGCCTCCATTTTGGAATTCAAATCCATATAACTCAAAAATTTACCGACCGATTTCGATTTTTTACGTCAAACGATCCGCTATTCTGTTGCCATAAATTTTGCTTAATCACTACCGCCCCTGCGCCTCTTTGTTATCGAAATATTCACGAAAAACATGTGAGGGGCACAAAAGTGCCCCCCTCCAGTGCGCGTGTTAAAGGGAAGTATTTTCACCTTATAAGGGTTTTGTACCTAAGGATAGCCATATCTTTTGTCCAGTCAGTTGCTAATTATAAATTTACTAGGACCACTTTTTTCAAGAACTTGTCCAATTTTAAGCAGTTAAGTTTTGGAATTGCAAAATCGGGTCTATGTAATTGCCCGCCGTAGATTTAGCTGACAGCCACTTCAAGATTTGTTTGTCCTGGGGAGCCCGGCCAACCTTTATTTCTCTAACCTTGACTGAATGGACAAGTTGCAGGTTGTTTGGGGGTTATATGGCAAAATAATAAGAAAAATGTTGCTGATCAAACGTGATACACATCTTTTGCATACAGATCATATCAGAGAAAGATATTTGCATGTAAAAGTTTAATTATTCATAAAGTACTTAGATGTTATTAGTGAACGTCATTTAGCATAATATCTGGGCATTTCCCTATGGAAAAGGCATGTTATTTCCAAAATTACCGTGGCAAATATAAATGGTTAAAACGCTTTTTCCTATGACTCAAAACTGTTCACACAACTACTCAGAAATTCTATGGAAACTTTATTGCTGTGTATGAGTCTACAGCACAAAGCGTATCTTATATTCCTTTTAGAGCACATGTTCGAGATAGCTCCGTTTTCGTGGGCACAGCTCTGCCCTCCACATCAACTCACCAAGTTTGCTTACGGCTACTGCGAGCAGGGAGGTCCGCACTGCAGTTTCCCATGGCTGTCTTAAGTTGCTTTTCCTGGTTCTGGAGATTCTTTTTAAACACCTATTTACTCGTTTAGTTAGCTCCACTAAAGCTGTTAAGTGGGCTCAAATTCGATGCTGCCCTCACTGAAAAACACTGCCCCAGGAAACTACTTGCAAAATGCGACCGTGCCCTCAATGCTGTCTTGAAATAGTTCTGTCGGTCCAGAGCTTTGTTTGAAAGATATCTAGGATCATCCTTAGATCCGTCTTGGCTGTAGGCAATCCGTAAAAATGGCCTTTGAGATGCCGTTAAGATTATTGATTTGGTCACCAAGTAGAATTTCAACAACTTATAGTTTTGGGGTTGTTTCAGTAAAGTGCATGATTTCAAATGAGCGATATCTCTTTGAATGCACCATATCACGTGCTTTGATTTCGGAGCAAATTAACGTGATGTGAATTTTGCGTAGAACCCTATTTTACAATTCATTTGTCAACCCGAAACTGCTAAAAACTACCTGAGGTATCATTGCGCCTGAACTATTGCTAAATTGCGTCACGACCAATCAAGAGAGCAGAATGGTTTAATTACGTAAATATACTTAATTATTTAAATCCTGAAATTCAGGAGAATTTTATATTACATGTGACTATCTATAAAATACTTTTAAATAAATTTAGCGTTCAAATCAAATACATTAAAAACCTAGTCTTATACAAGCAGATGAGAGTTAGGTAACCTGCAACTTGTCCATTCAGGATTACCCACTGCGAATGCGATGTAAACAACGCACCATAGTCTGAATTTAAAACGCCAGAAATGTCTGAAGATGTGCCATATGTCGTTTGGCAGCGTAAAGGTTTTCTCTATGGCTCACAACAGCTCATTAACGGCGTAATTATCCATTTTGTATTATTATATAAAGGTATGTGACTTTCAGAGAAAAAATACCACCATTGTGTTTAGCAGCACTTACTTCATATTTTCTTCTTCAACCGGGGTATATTTGACAACTTTCAAAAAGGTAAAACATTCCCTTTAACCGGGTCTTTCCTTGCAGAAAATAGACGGCGACGGCATCACAGTATTCGTGAGCCGGTCCCTGGCCGGTGGTGATGTCGATAACTGGGCTCAACCCGTGTCACACTCCCCCGGCCAGCAGACAGCCCGTGGCGAGCCGGCACCGCCGCAGGTAGGTTCACACTCCGGACAACTCCGCACCGCCACCGGCAGATAGCCGCCACCGCCACCGGCAGACAGCATAGTCACTAGATGGCTGCCCTAGAACCCACCCTGAGATCAACCTGTCATGCAGTATATGACTTATGAGCCACTCCATGACCTGTCCGGTGTTCTCCAACTCTAACGTTCGACCCTGTGCTTTGTCCTGTATTTTGCCCTGCTCCTTCTACTAAGAACCGACTTGTGTCCTGCCCTGTACCCTGTACTGTGCTCTGCTCTGCCCCGTGGCTTGCTCTGTGCCTGCCCCGTGTCCTCTATGTGCTCTTGTTGTGTTCATAGTCTGCTATTTGTTATGTTTAAATATTAATGATTATTCTGCACAAGGCCTGTGATCTCACGCTGAAACCTGCTCAATGCTCAGTCGCCTTCCTTTTGATTGAAATTGATTTACGGACGACTAAAGATTTAAAGAATATTAAAACCAATAAACTGCATATACAAAGATTGCTTCCCTACTAATCAGAAAAAATATTATTGTGAGCTATCCAATATAAAAAAGCGAACGCTCTAAGCCTATATACAAAAGTATAAGAGAAGATCAGCAGCAGTCAGCTGAACCAAGAAGTGCCTGACGATATGCGTTCACTCTGAGCGCTTCAGTAACAAACGCTCTCCCCTTGCAAACATAAATGTGGTGACATTTGTCAATAAAACTAATTCGCGCTTTCACGCAGTTATGCTGCAGTAGAATGCCGGTGCCTGGGTCGATCGTTGTGCCGTGTACCCGACGGCCCGACGTGTGTCGGCAGCGTACTGCGATTGGTTGGCATTAGTCTCGCTCGTAAATGGTAACTGTCTAGCGCGATATGGACAGCTGGATTGCCGCCTGGCAAACACAGCGCTTCCTCAGTCACTGGAATGATTGTTACAGTGCATTTAGTGTCTATCGTTCTACTGAAACAGCATGTGATCATAAATTCAACCAACAGCCAACACGATTGTCCCATACAATAGACGAGAAGTGTCTTAGGCTGTCAACTTATTGTCATTGGTTTCATTTATTTTTCTTTGATTGGTTTCATATGGTGATAGTTAATTTGCGTTGAGTGGATAGGTGAAATAGAAATAGTTAAGTAGTTTGTTTGCCATTTGATAGAAATCAGTCACTTTTATAATGGAGTCTTATACAGAGATAATAGTTTTGAACACTATGTCCAGAAATCACTAACGGTATATTCTGTTTAGTTGTTAGGACTCTGCTGCATTTTTTGTTTGTTTTATTCTGAAATTCGGTGCGTTGTCGAATATTTGGAAATTGTGAGCAAAGCTTCATATGGTAGCTGTGTTAAAAGCAGCGTTACTGGACCAGCGAGCAAACCCTTTGCCAATGACAATGTAAAGCTAGTTATGACAAAATATACAGGAAATATTATAGAATTTGTACTTACACTATAATTATATATATATATATATATATATATATATAATATTTTACATGCGTTCCGAGTCTGTTATACCTACATCTTCTTTCGAAGCACACCATATCATTACAGCGTAATTGCAATATAAAGTAGCGATCAGTGAAACTGAAGACCCCGAAAAACCAAGTAAGAAACGACGTTGCGTTACCCAAAAAACAGCGATTTGACGATCCCAATGGACCAGGGTGCGGTATAAAACAATATTGTGATGACATAATCGAACCAAATAAAACCTTTACAGCAATTACGGTCGCAGGGACCCAAGTTTAGGACGCTCCGCTCGCATTCTGTCGCTGCGCTGCGGCCCTCCAGGGGTTTGCTGCCCCTCCCCAAAGACCCCCAGACCAACTCGTAGACAATCATGGTCCATGGGGATTTTAAATCACTGTTTTTTAGTAACGCACCGCAGTTTCCTACCTTTTCAGGGTTTTCACTGATCGCAAGCTTACATTGCAAATTACCAGAGGTGCAAAAAGTGTCAAGATGGTCACGCACACGAACACAAAACGCACAAAGGGTGGTCACAATTAACTAGAGAATTAGGAGAAGAGTTAAAAGACACAGACCTATTTCTTCAGATTTTCATTTGGTAAGTTGATTATCACAAAAAGTACAATGTAAAGTCATGCAAAAATCAAAATCGACCAGCGCCCGAACTTCAAGTCTTCAGCAAAAGATTCTGGTTCACTACGAGCATCCACGGGTCTGGGCTGTGAAATAAATTTATCCGGGATCTCGGAACGGATGCTTCCAAAGCTCACAACGCTCGAGACTTCTGCCAACAAATAAATTGCCTTACGGCACCTTCGGGATCGGCAATGACGTAATGACTTTGGTGGTGGTATGTATATGTTGCAGCTACTGAGAAGCGACGACTTTGAGCGGCCCGGACAGAGTTTTGGGCGCTTATGGGGCCGTTTTTTGGCCCCACCCCTTCCGTTCATTACCCCCTCCCCTCATGCATGTTCCCTCCCCACCCCAAACAATGTTTCCTGCGCCCCCTCATCAACACCCCTTCACCTGCTTAGTGCAGGTGCCTCGCCCGTGATCTTCGGCTCGGAATAAATTATATCCGCGGAATCTTCAGAACGGAGGCACTCCGACTCATCAATGTTGTTGACAGTTCGTCGGGAGACACACATAAAAGGAAAATGTCCATGCGCTTGAAACCTGAAGGTAACCTTCACGCCATAAGTCACAATGGTCACATCCAAGTGCGCGCACTTGGTCAAGTCGCATGGTGAAGGAACTAGGGTCACGCACTCGGTGGTAAGATTTTTGCAAGCGCTCAAGCTTGCTGTTTTTGGAATATTTTTTGGGAGTCGGTAAAAGAATAACTTCAGTTTGTCATTCACACCTTGGAAACAGATTTGAATAGCACAAAAACCAATTTTAAAAATCACTTAGTGTTATAAGATTTCCCCAAAGTGTCGCTAAACCTTTCTATTTTATGTATGTATAACTTAAAAGTAATGATTTACAAGTACAAGTAAAATCACAACCCGTTACATAAAGTGGAAATCGGTTACCTTCGCAACGTGGGCAAGTGCGTAAAGATTTGCACCTCTGCAAATTACGCGTCATAAAACATACGCAATTTTGTTAAATCTGCGCAGAGCGCCACTTATCAACAATGTATACTTAACATCTGAATATATGCGAGCCTGTTTTAAAAAATATATTTGTTTTTGAAAAGCAAACGTTTTAGTTATTCATTGATAATTGCCAAACCAATTGCTATATCTTCAATATTTTCAGTTACGATTCACGAATTGCCCTATTAGCACATTTGCAAGCGACTTTGACAAAGTGACCGGTCCCGCGCCTACAACTTAATCTCATGTACACAAATTACAGAGCGAACTGAAAGCGTTTATGCGTTCCATCAGGGCTGTTTGGCGCCGGCTTGCGTCATCAACGGCCAGGAGTACTGCGGGAGACATCACTTCACGGCATCAAGTACGCCTGCCGCGAAACCGGCTGGAAACGGTGAGATATACTGCGAGGAGACATCACTTCACGGCATCAAGTACGCCTGCCGCGAAACCGGCTGGAAACAGTGAGATAGCTTCGCTTGCTGTCACTGCATAGTACAACTCTCCGAAACGAAGGGAAAGAATAAAGGAAGAGAGTGGCATCATTACCAAAGTGTTTCGCACAGCTAAAAGAACAGAGAGTGACCTAAGGCTACAGTCGACACGATATAACTGGTGCTGGGTGGCATGTGAAGAAAACTTTTATTTATCAACTATAATAAATATACGTGTCATATCATGCAACATGGCGGGCATGTGTTTGCAAATGGCAAATGGCGTAGTATCAATGATAATGATAAATGAGCAATAATATAGTCCACAAATTATCTGTAAGAACATTTCCCTAGAATCATTCAATATTTGTTTTTAGTCTGAAATAAATGCACATTCACGGGTTAAATATTATTCCAGCGCCGACACGAACTATATATATGTATATATATATATATATATATATATATAATATTATATATATATATATATATATATATTTATATATATATATTAACCGTGATAATATATAAAATATTATATTTAATTACTTTCCAAAGTTTGTTTTTACATCAATTCACAGTTTGTAAATTGTGTTACTTCTTTGCTTCGAACTCAGGATTTTTAACGCATGAATACGAAAGCATGAATATAGTTGTCTCCATATTTAACATTATTTGTGTCATTCATTAATAATATTTAGTGCATGGCCGAATAAGTATTTCCCATTGACCACGTGCTTCATTTTAGTCGTGTGTTAACTGGAGTGTTAATACACTCCCGGGAGTGGTAATACACTGCTGAGCCTTAGGTCAATGACCCTGCATTTGGCTCTAATAAATACCACACGAGGCCGATAAATAATTTTCTCTTAGGGACGAGTCGTTGTTGGATTTTCCACCCGAGGACCGTAAGGTCGAGGGTGGAAGGGAAAGATCCTGGCCAACGACCGACGGTCCCAAGAATTATATCGGGCCTTTTAAAGCAAGGCCATAATACTGGACCTAAGCTGTAGGTATTTGTCTTTACCGTATGTCGCAAAGGCTCAGTAATATGGAGAAGCCGTATTTCCCAGACTATCTGGGATATATCAGTGACCAAGAGGATGAGAAGATAAAGGAATTTGTTCAAGACTCGAAATGTGACTCAACTAAAAGAAAGACGGCGTATTGGGTCAGGAGTTTGAAGAACTTCGCGGTGACGTCCGGCATCGGTGATCCGGCATCGGTGAAAATGTCGAAAATCCCCAGAAGTGCCCGGTACAGACATACAAGCAGTTTGCTGCACGTCGCCCAATCCAGATGCTACAGGAGGACAGTCCCTTTTTCCTGGCAGTATGGCAGTAAATCACTACTGGTCCCCTGATAATGTACCCTGACTGGAGCTAGGTTCAGCGGTACCACAAACGACAAAGTGACCTCGACGTCGACAGCAGCAGTAGCAGCTACAGCGACTCTGATCTTCAACATCACAAA
>VOPJ01016069.1:0-12800 GCA_014673585.1 Semibalanus balanoides | reverse complement strand
CCTTGGCTGTCGTTGATTAGTTGCAGTAAACAATACAAAATACATATTTGCGTCATCACATTTGTCTAGTCAGGGGGTCACCACACAGCGGGTAGCGGGGCGTGGCGAGAAACTCCGACCGGTGCATACACTGGTGTCCCGGGCCTGCAATCTGCATACCTCCCCTCACAACAATGTCGGGCGGATGACCGCACCGACAGTCCAACGCCACTTCCGCGTCCAGCCCTGGCCGATGCTCTTGTCTCTAGTGACACAGAGACGGGATGCCACCTCACCTCACCCCACAACTCCCCCCCCCCCACACACACAACCCCCTTCCACACACCCTCCCCGGGCACCCGAGTGTCGGGGTCAGCAGTTATTCGGGGTCGGCCGCCCGCCGGCGACACCCAAACTGGCCCACAATACACCGGTGGGGCGTGTTGGGAAAACGTCCAGTTTTTGTTCAAGGTTGTCGGCTGATAATTGGCTGTGGTGAATCGTTACCTGGAATCCAATGGTAAGAAGATTGTGGGAGGATAAATGTGCGCTGTGCCTTCGACGTTAAAGGGAATATGTCACCCTGAAAGTTTTCTTTAACCCTCGTCCTGGTGTGGAGGGTCATTTTGACCCCCCTGAAGTTTTTCCGGAACAGCGGGAAAATGGCAGCGTGCAGCGCCGCCATTTTTTACAACTGTTTGAACTTAAATTTCCCACACTTTGAAAAAAGTTTATTTCAGGTCATATCAGGTCAGGTCACCAGATCACGTCAAGTGACCTTGCCTTCCAAAATGTTTGGTGATCGTGCCAAAGCCGCATTTTTTTTGTCCGAAAGATTTGAACTTTGCAGTATTTTTTAAGATCATAAGTACCTACAATTGGTGTATCTCCGATTTTTTTTGTTTCGGTGACCTAAAGTCAGATCAATTTCCTGAACTCCCCATTATAAGTGAACGGGAAAATAAACAAATGCTTCCAATTCAGAAAGTATGCATTGGATCAAACTAATTCTGTCAGAATCATGTTATTTTTGCTCATTCTGGATGACCAAGGTGAAATTGTTGCTAAGTGATATCTACAAGGTCATCTGAGGTCATCTGAGGTCATCAGCAATTATTTGCTAATAACTCTTCATAGAATAAAGATAGAACCAAGCAGACACCACCAATGAGTTTTCTTGAATGGCTGCATCGCCCAATATGCAACATGACCTACCTGGGTCACCAAATGATCTTGACCTGAGGTCACATTTTGAAATTGACCTTAACAGGTCACCAAGTATATGTTTCAAAACACCTCGACGAGACAAACACGGTGGTGTTAATTGCTCTATTGCTAAAATAATTGCTAAATAATTGCTCTATCGTTTTTCGATAGACAATTTATTCAGGAAAACAAATTATACAAGAAACTGCATTATTGACCTTCGATGACCTATGGAGCCTAAACTATTGATCTGAGCTCAATGTTGAGGACACCTAGTGCGATTGCATTTTTATGAGCTTTCGATTTTTTCCCGTTTGTTCCTAGCTATCATAGTTCACGAGATATACGGGGGTTGTTCGAAGCGAAGTCCAAAAACTGTGAAGTTTGACCTTTGATGACCTCTGGCTACTTAATATTGACGTTAGCTAAAAATGGTCTCTCTAACTTCGAATGTAGATGTTGAGAGCTTTCTAACGTTTTTTTCCACGACTTTCTATCCCTTTTCGTTTTAGAGTTAGAGAGGGGTATTCTGACCCCCCTCCTTCACCACGGCAAAGTTGTCTCGGAGGCCCACCAGGGCGCGGTTTAAATTTGGTTGTACGGGGTATTTTGAGCTGAAAAACGAAAATGACATTTTGTGGACAATAGATGGATATACTTCGAAATGGACATGTTTCCCGCCTCTCCTTAACCCGCGAGTTACTGGGGGTCTATTTATGATTACAGGACAAAAAGTAAAAAGTCAAAGGACAAAAAGTCAAAAGCAAAAATTCAAATCGGCTTAAAGTCAAAGGACAAAAAGTCAAATTGGCTAAAAGTCAAATGCAAAAAGTGAAAAACACAATAACGCAATAACAAACAAATAACAAAAGCGCAATACGCAAAAAAACAAAAAACGTAACAAAGGAACGCGGGGCAGGCATACTTGTATTGAATGCCCTCCCATATTTTTTGGGGGTGGCGAAATCTGGGGGGACGAGCATTTGCCCCTGGATCCGCCTGTGCTCACAGCTCCATGATGCTTTTAACTGATCCCTTGTTTGAGGTGCCTGCCGACCCTCCAAAGGGACGTGAGGGAGCAGAATCGGATCATGTTCTCGCGCTCAGGTGACCCGACACTCACCCGCTCACCCGACACCGAACTATCAACTTGAAACACAGATTAGGCAATAGGCATGCTTTTGTGATGCCACTGAAACTGAGGATTGTAACGTTTGCTATGGTGTTCAGCTATTGTTGACGGCTGGTTAACGAAAGACTGCCTCGACGTTTAATTGTTCAAAAGACATATTCACTCAATAATGCATGATTTACCGCTTTCACGGAAATGTGTCCACTTCCAGCTATGTTGCGTGCTTTTCTGTTTAGCTTGTCAAAACACAGACCGGCTAGAGCCCTTTACCCTCAACGTGTTGATAGAATACCATATGCATAACAAAAAAGCAGAGCACAGGGCAAGGCACTGGTCAGGGCACTGGTCAGGACACCGGTCAGGGCACTGGTCTGTTAATGCCCGCAATCTGATGACACGTCGAGTTTGTGCACCGGTCGATTGGCACCTCTCGGCTCGGGGCTTACTGGTCAGCGTCACCGGTTCTCAGCCGCTGGGCCCCCCACACGTCCAACCGCGCTCAGGACATTTCCGGCTCCCACCGCGCCACCTGGTCACATGCCTGCCGTGCAGTATAGCTCCCTGGCACCTTTTTGCACCTGCGTCTCGAGGGCACATGTTGTACCCTTGCCCGGTGGACCCCTCAGGTTTGCCCGTGACCAGAGCCCTTGACAGGTGCCCTGACCAGATCGGCGTGACCCGGTGCTTTCTTGCTAAACCAACAAGGCAGGCGACAAAGTGGACGCGGGCATACAAGCACAGTGCCACATGAGGCCATGCTAGCACCAGCGCCAGGGCAATTCAGAGGACACCAGGGCACCAGCAGGACAATGTTAAGTCAGGATAGATTTGGGCAAGGCGATTCATGAACCCTGACACTTCGGTTTGTCGCTTTGATAATTGCTTTTAAGCTTTAGCCATCAACAGCACATTTCACCTCAGGGACGCAGTGGTCCAAAATCGGAAGGGGCTGCGTCCTGACGGATGGGGGCTGCGTCTTGAAATGGGACGCAGTCAATACGTTAAATATGCCCTGAGTTCCAGCGTTCAATCGACGTCATCATTTCCACGTGATTTGGTTATGCTCAGGGTTTTCAGGGAGGGGTGTTCAGGGAGCCTCTGCCGGGGTGTTCAGGGAGCCTCCGCCGGGATGTTGAGGGAGCCTCTGCCGGGGTGTTCGCGCTGACGCGGTCTCTGGGCCAGACCGGGCGCCACATTGGTCGGTAATTAGCACCGCGACGACCGGGGCCCTCTCGCTGGCCATAGCCGGGGCGCACCGAACGGCACTTGCGGTGCTGCCGGGTGCTCAGGGCAGTCCGAAATATCCCCCAGACCCGACATCGGCCGGTGATGGTCCGGGGAATCCGGGGAGGAATCCGGACTGCGGATCCATGGGGACCAGCGGTCCCGGTAGGCCTTGGTTGATGCTGGTGCGGGTCTGACGGGGCCCTGCTGATGGCCCCAGGGCTCCACTTGAGTCACTGCAGGGGCGGCGTGCCGGCCTGGGAGAGACGACATGCCGGCACCGGACTCGGCGTGACGACACTGCGTCCACTCCCACGGGCTCAATCGCAAAGCGGCTACTACACCTTTTTGCAATCGCATTTGACCAATGTGCAAAACTTTTGTAAACACCCTGCATATAGAGGGCACCACTTCTTGCCGTTTCACAATAAACATTCACTATTCGCCATAACTAGTAGTCGGCATCCCATTACAACTCGTCATTGAGAAAAACTTTCAATAATCTCCAAAACAGATAGGCTTTGGGTGAAATGAATCGCAACTGTTTCTTTTATGCATGCTGTCTCACTTCATTATATTATATGCTGGACTTCACCTGTAATTGGGCTCGCACCTGTTGGTGATGAATAAATCATACAATCAATGAAAGTTAAGCAGACCGAAGAGCAGATATTTTGATCGCCCATCTATTTCCGTCGACGCATAAAAGCTATGCTTGTTATAATAGCGAAGTGACGAAATTTTTCGACCTATACGCGATATCATGTTAATTATCAAACAGGTTTTGCAGAAATCTAGGACTAGTGTTCAAATTGTTTTGTCTCATCTGTTAAATTTTAGGGCGCCAGTAACCGATCTGTTTTTGTCGAATGATGAATGTTGAAATTGCCGTTTCAAACAATTTATGCTGAATGGTCAAATTGCGAGTGCCAAAAAGGTACCTGTAATATAACCCCATGGAGTCGTGTCAGTGGAAATCGCACTTAGTAATAATGGGAGATCAGAAACGTCATGAGCTGTTACTGACTAGAGCCAAAGGGCAATATACTACACCTTTTTCTCAATTGCGAGGGCGCATCTGATTTCCAAATGCTGAACGTGCATAGGTGCATGTACATATCGTCAGCCTATTACTGGAACTAGACACTATTTTAACACTTTGACACATTTCATTTAAAACAGAATGTCATTTCTGATTCATATTCGAACGGAGTCAATGGACATCGCAGGGCATTCAATATCGGACAATACATTATGTTGCGTTGCAATTTTGCCGTGCAACGAAAACTGAATGACGCTTGCCCAAGTCAACTAAACTTGCCTATCTCTCTATATGAACGCTGTCAGCTCCATTGCAATTATATCTGAAACCAGTGACCAGTGTTGAACGCGTGCACTGTCGATTTGCAATTGCCCTTTGCCGCGGGAGCCAACAATAAGGTGTGTTACGCCCGATGTGAGATGCATATATGCCAGAACAGTATGTCTGCTGTCGGTTTAAATGAGATATGCCGGAATTGGGCTGAACAGATGCCGCCTCGCATGAGAAAAAGGTGTATAGAGCGGGCCCTGATTCCCTCCTGACCAGGATCTGATGGGGCTGCCTCGTGACCGTTTTCCGGTAGGGAGGAGCCACAAAGAGGCGGGCTGACGCGCCTCAAGGGTCGCCGGACGCCGGGAGCGGTGCCGCCTGCGGTGGACCTGCAAAACGTCGGAGGCGCCGCCTGGCCGCTACTGACCCACTCGAAAGGACCCTCCCGCGCCATCTATCGGGGAAGTATCAAAGGTAGGTTTCGGGCCTCGAACTCCGGTCGGCGGCCGACATACCAGGGCCAGATGAATAACCCGCGTCGTGGCGTAGCCAAGTAGGGGGGGGGAGGGGGCAATAGAGTCATACCTCTCCCACTGAGGGCAAGTGGGTAGCGGTATCGCCTGTTTTAATGAGGCGGACCCGCAAAACTCAGGTGACCGAGTGAGAGCCCTCTTTCAGCCCCAGTGTTTGAATGCGGTGTCAGGCGCCTGCTAAACGCCCTTACGTCGCATAAATGAACGCCAACGACCCTAAAAAGATCATAATACGAATAAATAACAGACCTTACTTGTCTTTTAATCCGCACCCTGCTGGGTGGGGAAAAATCTGCCCCCTTCTCCTGGATTTTCTTAACTTGACAACAATGATGCGGATATCGACGTGAATCTTTAATTACTTTATGCTGCATCAATTCGACGTATTCACACCAAATTTAACCCTATTGGTGGCAGGGGGTTGTTTGTATCCATCTCTCATGTTTTTTGCATGTATATATATATATATATATATACTATATAGTACGGCTGGAAGCAGCCTCATTAAATTTTTGGACGTTACCTTAAATTGATTTTTGCATCTGGAGTCAAAATGTTGAGTTCCTGAACTGAACAGAATCGGTTTTAGGGCAAAGTTTTGGGATGATTTTTTGGCGACATTTGACGATAATACGAAGATACGATCTTCAAGGCCTCTTCCTATCTGCGTCAAGTATGAATGATTTACATAGCTTTACAGTGATTGCAACAAGATCAAATTAGTTGATGTTAGTGATATATAATATATTTTCCACGGCAGAGGAGGTTTCAGGGACTTGAAAGGGGGAGGGGGGTTATAATAAAAATTAATCGTTTGTCTGGCAGTCAATAAAGCTATGTAAAGGGCATGTATTGCTATGAAAATGCTAGTACACAAAATATTTTCATATTCGTCCAATTATATTAAGAACTAATTATACGTAACATATTAAGCATACAAGCGTTGTCAGACAGAACAGTGGGGTTGTTGACTAGACAATGGTGCTTGATGGACAGATATACCAAGAGACTTGAAGTTAACGTAGACAGCTTATTTTGTAGGAAATGGGTATGGCTCCTATATATGCATCAAATAATATCGGCCATAAGTAACGAATTGACACGGAGTATATTAGTTGCCAGAGTCGCTGCACGTAGGATCGAAAAAAGAGTTAATATGTCGTGCTTATTGCAACAGCTATAATACTGAGATCATTGTGAGCCTGACAATCCACATCAGCAGTAATCTGTACAGTTTTTTCACGTCATTGATAGTGTCATGAGATTAAGCAATCTACAGTTTATTGCAAGTAAACTGAGATGCATTGACCTACAATGACATAGCATACTGCAGTTTTCTGATGAAACAGGTACTAGAGGGTACTCTATGAAACAGTATACGATAACAGGCGAGTCCAGGTAGGTTAAAAAGGGGCGAATTAATATGAATTTATGTTGCAAGTGAAATAGTCACTGTTGACTAGTTAGTAATATAATGGCGAGAAACATAGGTCTATCAAAAGGTCTTGTGCCCGCCAATTTTGACCCTGGATACGCAGGCGTATGATGAAGTACAACATGCAAAACAGAACTATCTTTGATCTGTATGTTATTGATATAGCTTGGTAGCAACTTACCTGCGGTAAATATTTGTCATATTTTGCCTCCCTTTTTCACTAACCTGGCACCACCTATGACATTTGTATCATTGTTTTTCTGATGTCCAAATAACAAATAACAAAACATTTCATTTATCAAAAACCAAAAACATATAAAATTGTTTGATTACGCATTTTCTTTACCCCATATTTAGTGACCTGAACTATGATTTTTTTCCTCTCCAAATTAATCATTTAATGTCAATGTCCAACTCAATATCTATAGATCCCTTTTATTTGCGTTGAAATCGGTTTATAAACAATTATAGTGCATGAGTATAGTATTAGAGTTGCGCACAGTATGAGTTCACAATTTTCAAAGGGCCCACTCTCAGGCACGTAGCTAGGATTTTGTAAAGGGGGAGGGGTGCCTAGAAAGGGACCTTTCCCGAGCGTTGAAAGGGCCCCTTCCTAAGCGTTGAAGGGGCCAGATGAAAAGATGAAGATGGATTATGCAGTATGACAGGTATGGTATGGGCCATACCAACTTTTAGAAGCTGGAGTTAGCAAACGGACATCAACTTTGGAACAAGCGACAATAATTTTGAATCAGCCATACCAACTTTCCCAAAAAATAGACTTAAGACATGGCACTTTTAAATGAATTGCGCCGCGGAGCGGCGCGAAAATTTGAGTCTTATGCCCTGTATATGCATTCTCTTAAATGCGTCGCAACTCTCATTGCATATGGTGTGAATCTCTAAAATAGTATGGAGCACTTAAAAATGCGGTAAAACAGTGCTTAAGTGAACGATTTTGCTCAAAGGGGAGTAGCAAAATAGCACATAAATACGCCGAGAGACGGCACGATTTATTTAGTTGTACTACCAGTAAGACCCGCGCACGGACTGAGCCAACTTAGAACGGACGGGGGGGGGGCGGATAACCGCCCCTAAGAGATCTAAAAAAACTATGCAACGTAGCGAGAAGCGAAAAACGGCGTTAGGTAGGTCGTGACAAGTACCAGAGAAAGTACCTATATTATTTTTTGAATAGGTCAATATTGAGGTCATTAGAGGTCAAAACATGTCAAATTTGCCCATATTTCGAGTAAATAGAGCACTGCTTCACATAATGCAGGCTAGCTCAATAAATGAGATAGCTAGGAGCATTCCTAAAAAAGCACGGAAATGCCCTTGAAGCGCTCTTTAACCCGCGCACTGCATGGGGGGTGATTTCTGCCAACCCCCCTCAGGTTTTTCAGGAGTAGCGGAAAAATGGCGGCGCGCAGCGCCGCCAAATTTCGTACACCTGTTTGGGCATCAATTACCCACACTTTGAAATAGCTTTTGACTTCCAGTCATCTCAGGTTCAGTCACAAGTTCATGTCAAGTGACCTCACCTCAAAATGTTTTAAAAAAAAACAGTCTTTTTTCGAAAGTATTTGAAACTTGCACAGTATTCAATAAGCAATTCAGTACCTACAATTCGTTTATCTCGGATTTTTCGTATCGGTTGGACCAGAAGTCAGTCAATTTCCTGACGTTCCCATTATAAAGTGAATGGAAAAATAAACAAATGCTCCCTTTCAGAAAATATCATAGGATCAGGCTATTCTTTCAGAATCATGCTATTAGCTCATTCTAAATGATCAAGGTGCAAGTGTTCGTCTCTGATTTCTACAAGAGTCATCTGAGGATCATCTGAGTGTCATCAGCAATAATTTGCTAATTACTCTTGATAGAAAGAGGATAGAGCCGATTAGTTGACACCCAATTGTATCGTCTCGTCTAGCCGCGTTTGCCCCATATGCAACATGACTCGCTGGGGTCACAACATGACCTTGACTGAGGTAAATTTTCAAATTGACCTTACCAGTCACCGGTGTATATGTGGCAAAAGCGCATCCAATGAGACAAACACGATGGCGTCAAAATGATTTGCCCTAGCTTTCATTATTGACATCCTATTCAACGAAAAAACTGTTTTTGGCTAAAAACAGTATTTTTGACCATGCATGACCTCTGGAGCCTAAACTATTGATCTGAGCTAATTTTGAGGACCTGTATGCTAATTCAAAGTTTCAATAGCTTCGATTGCTCTTTAATCGTTTGCTCCTAGCTATCATAGTTTCGAGTAATCGGGGTTTCTGAAAAGAGTCCTAAAAGAGTCCTAAAATCGGAAAAGTCTGACCTTTGGACCACTGTGACCTCAATTGTGACCTAGATCCCAAGAAAGATACTGACATACTTTCGATAGAGCTTGCCTAGAGCTATCTCATGCCGTTTTTCGCTTGTCGCTACGTTGCGTAGTTTTGGAGATCTCACGGGGGGGCGGAAATCAACCCCCCCCTCCCCCTGCAGTTCGTGTTCGGCGCGAACACCCTGCAGTGCGCGGGTTAAGCAACCTGTCGTCAAATTTGAGATAGCGTTAATAGTCTAGGCTCCAGAGGTCAGCAAAGGTCAAAATGCTTAATTTCATGAAAAAGTTGTTTTTGCTAATAACTTTTTATTTAAAACCCTCGTCCTGGTGGGGGGTCATTTTGACCCCCCTCCCCCCTGAGGTTTTTTCGGAATAGTGGAAAAACACTGCGCCAGCGCCGCCAAATTTGCACAGCTGTTTTGAACTATCAATTGCCCACACTTTGTCACAAAAAATTACTTCAGGTCATCGAGTCCAAGGTCACCAGTCACTTTAAGTGACCTTGGGCCTTCCAAAATTTTGTGATCGTTTGCCAAACACAGTTTTTGTTGGAGAAAGATTTGAAACTTACAGGATTTATGAGACTATCAAGTACCTCAAAACTTGTTTATCCAGGATTTTTGTATCGGTGACCCTAAGTCAGGTCAATTTTCTGACCTCCCCATTATAAGTGAATGGGAAAATAAACAAATGCTTCCAATTCAGGAAATATACAACGGATCAGGCTAATTCTGTCTGAATCATGTTGTTTGGGCTCGTTCTGGATGATCAAGGTGCAGTTGTTGTTCAGTGACCTCTACAAGGTCATTTGAGGTCATCTGAGGTTCTATTCAACAATATTTGGCTAATAACTTTTGATATAAAGAGATAGAGACAAGCCGCGTTAACACCACTGTATTTGCCTCGTTGGCCGCCATCGACACATAGCAATCATATCTACCAGGTCACCAAATGCCTTGACCTGAGGTTCCAAATTTTGAAAATTGACCTTGAAGGTCACCATTATTATTTTTCCAAGCGCCTTGACGAGACCAAACACGATGCGTGCTAAGTCATTGCTCTTTATTTGATAAAAAGTTATAAGGAAAACAAAAGTATACCAAAAAACTGCAATATTTGACCTGCGTGACCTCTGAGCCTAAACTATTGATCTGAGCTCAATTTTTAGTACACATTAGTGCGTTTGCAAATTTAATTAGCTATTCTATTGCTTTTTCGTTTGTTCCTAGCATATCATAGTTCACGACGATATACGGGTTGTTTCGAAGCGAAGTCCAAAAACTGTAAAATGTGACCTTTGATGACCTCTGGTGACCTCAATATTGACCTTATCAAAAAATAATATTTGTAACTTCGAATGTTCACATTGAGAGCTTTCAAACGCTTTTTTCCGCGTCTTTCTATCTCTTTTTGTTTTCGAGTTAGACGGGGGTCATTTTGACCCCCCCCCCTACCATGGCGAAGTTGTCTTGAAGGCCCACCCGGGCGCGGGTTAAGAACGCTAGAGCAACGATTTTGCCATCATCGTGTTTCTCTCATCAAGGCGCATCAAATCATGTATCATATGATATGACCTAGGTAAGTCAAGCCAGCTAGGCCTTTCATTATTCTTGGAAACCTCCTCTTTTCAAGTACCTGAAACCGCCTCTGCCGTAAAAAATGTTGTATATCATTAGCATTCACTAATCTGAACTTATTTCAATCACTGTAAACCTATGCAACTCCTTCATAAACCATACTTGAGGCAGTTAGGAAGAAGCCATGAAGATCGCATTTTCGTTTCATCGCCAAATGTCGCCGAAAATATCCTCCCAAAACTGGTCCCTGGAACCGTCTCTGCTCAAGTCAAGAACTCAAAATTTTGGCTCAGATGTGAAAATCTAATTTAGGAAAAGTCCCAAAATTGCATGAGCCTACTCTCAGCCGTTTGGGAGATATCCAAGAAAAACATGAGGAGGCCGGAGGGCGGGATCCGCCTCCCCCTGCCACTAATAGGGTTAAGGGACCGTCCTGACCTAGCAAGGTACTGGAGCCTCCCGACCTGCCCAAGGCCCTCTGTGCTGGCTAGGAGCACATTCGACGTGTTCAGGGATCCTTCTGTCCCGCTCAGGGGCCCTTTCGGTCTGGGTAGGGGCCCCTCTGACCTGCACATGGGGCTCTTTCAACTTTCTAGGGACTCTCTGGTCTGTACAAGGGCCCTCCAGTTTGCTCAGGGGTCCTTCTGACCTGACAAGGGACTGTGCTAACCGCTTTGTCGCCTTGCCGACATGCTCAGAGGGCCCTTCTACCTGCCCAGGGACCATCTTTGCTAGCTATGGGCTCTTTTGACGTGCTCAGAGGGCTCCTGACCCGTTCAGGGGCCCTTTCGGTTTGGGCAGGGACCTCTCTGACCTGCACAGTGGCCCTTTGAACTTCCAAGGGACTCTCTGGTCTGTACAGGGGCCCTTCTGACCTGGAAAAGGACTGTGCGGACTGCTTTGTTGCATTCGCAGCATTCGCACGGCCTCTCCAATCTGGCAAGGTACTGCGCTGGCTGCTTTGTCGCCTTGCCGACATGCTCAAAGGGTCCTCCGAAATGCACAGGGGCCCTTAAACTTTCCAGGGGCCCTCTGGTCTGTGCAGGGGCACTCCAGCATTCACAGGGGCTGCTTCGAGCTTCAGAGGGCCCACTCCGAGCTCCAGAGGGCCCACGTTGGTCTCGAGAGCACTCACTTTAGCCTTTAGGGGCCATTCTGGCATCCAGTTTGGCTCTTCTGGCTTTCAGAAGACCCTCTCTGATCTCAATAGGGCCCATTCTGACCTGGAGCCCAGGTGAGCCCTTCAGGGCCCCGGGCCCACCAGTCACTGGGGGGCAAAAGACATGTTGGTCCCTCTCATGGCCTCGTCGGGGGCTATGGCCCGCATGCCCTCCCCTGCGACCGCCACTATCTGACACCCCTGTTGCGGCACGTGTCACGTGCCATCATGACCTATCATGTGAGACGAAACATGTAAATAACATAATTGATTAAATGGGGCTACCAGATGGTGAGGAACACTTGTTAATCAGATGCGGGATTCTAAAGATATAAGCTTCTGAAAAGCGTTACGGACGGGCCGAGCTGGGTCGGCCGCTTATATGTGATACAAATCCCGTATTCAGTGAGGACTCGCGAGCGTTTCGCGCTCCCTCGCAATTACACCTGGGGCCACAGGTCGTGTGATTTAATTACAACTTCGAAACGTTATATTTTACCAATATTTTTCACAGATAGTGGTATCGATTACACATTTTTATGCTGCAGTTATATTTCCATTTCTGTATACAAACAAATGCAAACTTAGGGCTTGCAAGCAAAACAAAAAGTCTTCCAAAACGTTGCCCCGGCCACGGCCGGGGCTGCCGGGGTGGATTCTCCATCCATGGTGGATGTGGTGACGCAGACGGAAGGGGGAGGGGGTGGGGGAGGGCGACTGCAGTGCCGCCAACCAGGCCAACCACTCCTGCGGCGAGATGGGACGAGCCGAGTCCGTTTGCCGCTCTCGCAGCCGGCGAGGGCGGCTCGCAGTGCGAGCCGTCCTCGGTTTGAAAGCAGCCAGCTCAGCAGTCAGCTCAGCAGTCAGCTCAGCAGTCAGCTCAGCAGTCAGCTCAGCAG
>VOPJ01016068.1:0-10960 GCA_014673585.1 Semibalanus balanoides | reverse complement strand
GCGTGTTGCTTGTGATAAGAGGAAGCCATTGACATAAAATTGGAAGGCCCTGTGTAAATAGGTGACCTCTGAGGTCATGTCAAAGAAAAAAAATGTCACATTTTAAATGTGTGAAAACTGAATACCGATTGAACCAAAATGGTAAAGAAATATCTTAGTATGCTTGATTCATGCAAAGATTGAAGTCAGCGTAAAAAAATTACATAACAACTGCAAAATTCCCAAAAATTCATGTCAGGTCATCTGAGGTCAGTGACCTCGGTTGACCTGTGGAAGTGCATGACCCCAGGGGAAAATATGATTATGTAAAATGGATCCCAGATTTGAAATCAGCGTCACAAACTGTCTTGGAAACGGCCAGAAGCCAAAAAAGTAATCTGATGTCATCGGAGCCCGGAGGTCACTGGTCAGTGACCTCGGTTGACCACAGAAAGTCAGTCGAGGTCATAATCTCAGTGGAAGTCACAACTGTCACCTGAGAACGCCTTTGCATGTTCTCCTGAACAACAAACACTCGGAAACTGAACATGTAACAAGGATCGATACTACGGAACGCAGGTTGCGCCTGACATGACCTTGAGAAACAGGTCATAGGTCAAGGGTCATGAAAGTTGGAAACTCAAAATTTTAAGAGTGTGTGTCAAATTGTTTACAAGTAAGGTACTGAAAGTTGAATTGCGATCAGTTGATAACTACGTGAGTTATTTTGGAAAAACCGAGGGAGGGTGGCATCCACCCCCCCCCCCCTTTCCCTACCCGGGCGAGGGTTAAATCAGCTATAGCTGCATAGGCAGGCTGAATCCGATGAGTTTTCAGAATAATGAGATACTTTTCGGACTCCCCCCAAAAAAATCATCCCTATACTACCGTTATTAATCCACCCCTGCTCCGAACGCTCCGCATAATAAGACCATTGCCAGAGCTAAGAGGACTCCTCTCTCCGGGAAGGCCTCCTGAGTCCTGACCCCTCTCCGCACGGGAGAATCTCCTTTCCGCACGGAATGGTCTGTATTCCTCACATGGGGCCTTTACTCTCCACAGAGGGGCCTCCTCTCTGCACATACGGCCTCCTCTCCGCAAAGAGGGTCTCATCTCCGCACGGGAAAATCCTTCATTTCACACAGATGGGCCTCCTCCTCACACGTGAGGGCCTCCTCTCCACACGGGACGGCCTCCTCTCCACACGGGACGGCCTCCTCTCCACACGGGAGGACCTCCTCTCAGCACAGAGCTCTCCTCTTCGCACAGGAAGGCCTCCTCTTCTCACAGAGTGGCATTCTCTTTGCAAGGGGGGTCTCCCTTCCGCACGGGAGGGCCTCCTCTCCGTACCAAGGGCCTTCTCTCCGCACAGAGAGGCCTCCTCTCTGCATGGAATGGTTAATTTTATAAACAGAAGGGCCCCCTCTGAGGTATGTCCTGTATGCATGGAAGTGCCTCCTCTCCGCACGGGAAAGAGACTCCTCTTTGCAAGTGAGGGAGTCCCCTCCGCACGGGAGGGCCTCCATTCTGCACAGAGTCGCCTATGGCGAAGTGGGTGGGCAAGAACATGGTTTTGCCCAACCTGATTTTTTCAGGGTGGGCCACCCTCCTTCCCCGGAGTCCGCTGCCATTGCATGTTTAGCGTAAATCTGCAGATCCTTGGCCTTGTTTTAAAGCGACGATTTGAGTCATTACGAGTATTTTGTACTTCCTTACAACCTTTTCACTCGTAGCTGGTTGAACGAGCTGCGAAGGACTGTTTTGCCTCGTAACATTAACAACCTCGTAACAGTAACAAGCTCGTAACGAGCTGCGAAGGACCTCGTAACATTTACGACCGTCTTCCATGTTATACATACATAGGTAAAGTCATGTTAAGTATATTTGAAAACCAGCATAAGTCATAATCCTGGTGTGCAGCATCCGACTTGCGTACTGCGTAATGCATATCCTTCGACGCACGAGCAATCGTCCTGTAACGTGCGAAACAAACGTTATTTGACGTGAACACAAACACAACAATATTTATGCTTTATTAATCTTCAAAACGCAGCGATGACCTCAGCCTCAAACGGTACAAGGTACCTTTTTAGCATACGACCCGGGAGACTCGGTCCCCGACTGACGCCAAGACCATATCTGTACATGAAATAGGACTGACGATTCATCAACTTTCGACATAATAATGTATGCACATATGAGCATCAGGCGCTTGGTACAAGTTGAACGCTTACCATTATCCCAGTTTGCTGAAATGAAATGGAAACAAGACTTTAGCAGAAACATTATACCTCACTATACCTATAATTCATCTTGGTTTCTGTTTGCAAAACTCAATAAACCAGCAAAAGGCACATCTTGATGCGAGATATGTCCAAGAAAAAATACAAGACAGCACGCGCACGGCTCGCCCAACAACATGAAGACCAACCGGCGTGCCACACTGAGCCGTATGCCGGCAATAACATCCGCGAAGAATCCTAACCCATATACTTTCTTGTTCACCACACAGAGAGCAATACCAATACGTACAAAAATATAAATGTAACAGTAACTCACCAGTCAGACCATTGCAAAATTATCAAACGATCGATAGCGACGAGATCGATGAAATTGCATCATCGACGAGATTGTCGCATGAAGCTTAACATGCACACACACACACACACACACACACACACACACACACACACACACACACACACACACTGCTTCAAGCAGGGTACTTCGCCGAATACAACTCGTGAATGTCAACTTAATGTTTCATATGCTCCTGTGAAGTAATAAACCCTGGGAATTCCCTGGTGCGCTGCACACCGCAGTTGACAAAAGCTGCAGCCGCAGGTGACAGAAGCTGATCTTACATCCATCGCGGCCCCGGCTGAGTGAGTGACTGAGATATTGCTGCTGCTGACCTTGAAGGGATTCAGCGAAACGGAAAGGGAGGAAGGGAAAGAGCAGAGTGAGAGCGAGGGCGAGGGCGAGGATTAGGATGAGGATGAGGATGAGGATGAGGATGAGGATGAGGATGAGGATGAGGATGAGGTTGAGGATGAGGATGAGGATGAGGAGAGGGATAAGATAGGAAGCGGTGACGGTGACGGTGACGGTGACGGTGACGGTGACGGTGACGGTGACGGTGACGGTGACGGCGAGTGACGACGAAAAACATGTTATTGTGTGTTAATTGGTAAGAAATAATAATCCAGAGCATTATCGTTAAAGGGACACTGCCACCTTAACATTACATTTGAATTGAGATAGCCATTTTGCGTTCTTGGCATTGAAATTATTTATTTATTTATGTATTTGGTGCAATGGACGACAGGCACAAAGCCCAGTTAACAGTCCAATTCGCATTACGCATATACACAATCAAACACCCACCCACAATCAACAACCAATGCACATCCAGCACATCCTATAGCTGCTTTAATACGCTAATACTTTGCACGAAATTTCCCGAAGCGAGTCACTAAACATATCAATTTTACATTAAACGATGAGTTGCTCATTGACATGACTGGGTGTCCTTACAAAGATACCCCTTTTTTACGCTCTACTCTGCACAAGGTACATGCATGACAACCAACGCGTCCGCTCTGTCATTCTCGTTGTTTTGGGCGCAGCATATAGAGGAAAGCAATTTAACAATGCGGAGGAATCAATGTGACCCTTATACACTTAGCACACAAACATGATATCATATTGTTGATGTCTATTTTCTAAACATGTCACATCAAAGGCACGAAGCAGATCAGGATAGTCAATTGACAGTGGGCGTATACAATGAGCGTAACAATACAGCCACTGAAGAAAACGATGCTGTACTCTCCTACTCTTCTAAATGTGTCCTTGCTGCCCTCCCAGATGACAACAACAGTAAGTCTAAGATCGCCCGAACGTTGGCCATAGAAAGGCTTTATAATTGGTTTTCCAATCGAAAGTTTTTCCTACTCCTTTGCCCCAAAACCCCCCCAAATTTTTTCTTGCCCATGGACGCATAAAACTCCCATAATCTATTTGCTTTGACACGCCTAGGAAGCAAAACGTTAGCCGTCTGTCCAATATAACACCCAGATCTCTGATGGTCTCAACGGTTTCTAAACAAGTATTTCCAATCGCATAATGTTGGACAACTGGATAGCGTTTTAGTGTTACACTAAATTACTTGCATTTTCCTGGATTTAACTTAAGCTTCCAAGATTTTGACCAATTGTGGAGCTTTGTAAGATCGTTTTGTAAATTAATGGTATCGCTAAGCTCTGAGATTTCTGAGTATAATTTTATGTCGTCTGCAAACATTAGACAATTGGTCTGAATCTGCAACGGAAAGTCGTTAACAAAAAGAAGCAAAAAAGCAAAGGCGAAATGAGCTTCCCTCTGGAGTGCCGGAAATAACACTCTGCCATGAAGAGCATTTGCCGTTCACTGCGACCCTCTGCTTTCGATTCGATAAGAAAGATGAGCACCAATTTAGAGCCTTTCCGCTTATACCGTATGATTATTAGTTTGTGAATCAGAAGTTTGAGGTTAAATACTTTGAAAGGCCAGCTGAAACGTCTGTGTAAATGATATCAGTTTTGCTACCATTAGCTATGGATTTCCATGCAGTGCTAAGGAGGCAACAGGTTGGTCTCAGCAGGACCGCCTGGTAGAAAACTGTTTGGTGCTCGGATAAGGCAGGTTTTACGTGGGCGAACAGCCCGTCACGCACCACTCTTTCAAGTATTTTTCCGAAAAAATGGAATCAGTTCAATACAGCTCTGTAATTAATCGGAAGCTTTCTACTACTTTATAAAAAAAAAAAAAACACACACAGGGACTTCCTTCCATCTGGATGGGAAAGTGCCTTGTTTAACCGACAAGTTGCAGATAATAGTAAGCGGGACAACTAATTGATCGGCACATTCTTTTATAACTCGAGCACTGATGTTATTATGGATGGTAAAAACAACCACTGAGTCGAACACAGTTAAATTTGAGTTTGTTTTGACATCTGTAAACAATTCCCTGTATTTGAACGGGGACCCTGATCCGATGTCGTCGTCTCTCTTTACTAAATATTGCTTACAGTCGACTTGTTTTACCTTTGGCCATACAATAGCCATACACTAGTCATATTTATGGCAGCGTGAAGGTTTTCTTTATTCCCCAAAATGCCTTCATATGACGTCATCAGCCCAAATATTAAAACGTAATTTTTATGAAATTGAGCAATGTTTTTGAGAAACAAATGCCATAATCGTGATCGGCAGCAATTACTTTATATTAAGCACCACAAGCGGCGTACATTTGAGAACTTTTGGGAAGGTGGCAGTGTCCCTGTAAGCAATAGACGTTCGTTCTCATGGATAGATAGTCTCTGACATCTTATGTCAGTGGTAATCAAGGCCAGGCGCGGATCCAGATGAGGCTATGTTCCCCGCAAGCCTCGAGACGCGCCCAAATAGGCGAGCAATAGACACAGCGTCTGCTGAGTGGGTTTTCCCGTCTCGGGCGCCCAATACAGTCTTCCCCGCAACACGTATCTCAATCTCCGCAGCATGTAATTCGCCACGAGCGAAATACGCTGCGCAGTATCGGCCCGTCTACGAAGAACAGATGTCGCAATGTGTGCTAAGGACATTATTTATGCTGCACTCCATGCTATAATAGTGACATAGTGGCCCAAGATTCCGATAGTGACCAGCCTTTGCCGCCCGCACAGGTCGGTCACATATGACTATAGTGCAGCGTGCGCCCAGAGAGGCTCCGCCACGGGGGAGTTCCCCCATTCTTAAGCCAGAGGAATAATCTCCCGGATTTCCCCTGACAGGCGACTAGAAATCAGTGTATTCAGTTGAAGGTACCCATTATTTCATTATCTCCTCTGCGCAACAGTTAGTTGCTGAAGCTCCACACAGCAAAGGCCCATCAATAAAGTTGATGTGACGTTCGTGACGATGCAAACTGTAAAAATATACAATCATAATCTTATGCGGTGCCCCATCATTGATCATATGACAATGTTTGACTATATTCATAGTTGCTAAGTTGTTAATTTTATTGTTGGAGAATGGGACAATGAGTTTTGCAGATTTAATCATTTAAAATTGGAATGGTATGAGCGGCATAGTAAACTGAGCATATTAACTTTCTACTTTCGGAGTGTGATCTTTTGTTTTGGTAAATGAATTATGATAGCCACATGGCCCGATCTCCCGTTGATGCGAAATGTGAAAATGGACCCTCACCAAAAACATTGGTAGGCAAACGTATGTCTTTGCCCCTTCCAAAGTTTGTATAACCCCCCTCCACTCCCCGCTCAGCAATTTCTCGGTGACGGCGCCCTCGTACGGGGTATGACACCCTTCTGCTGAAATGTTTAACGAATTTCCCCCTCGATCCTGAAACTCGAAACCTATACCCGCGGCACTGTGGACAGCATCGCACTTTTGGGTTTCGTAATAGAACACCGTTTGTGTTTGTAATATAACTGTGTGTTTGGTGTTTTTGGTTGTAATAGAACACCGTTTGTGGCGCACTTACATTACCAAATGCTAGTTCTACCACATCTACCTCAGTTGCAATGGAAGGCAGATTACACGACACTTCAGATAGCTTGTTTCGGCCACGATATGACGTCATCTCTCAAACATGCATAGTGCACACTCGTTTGGTGTTCACGTTTGTATTTCCGGTGTAAGTCATTCACGGCCAAGTGACCGACCCAAAGCGAGTTCCTACCAAGGTTGTCGTTAAAATGACACTCTGAAGGTTGGGTGCTTCTTCCGCCAGCCAGCATCACATTGAGATGCAAATTAGCATGGTGTGCAATGTGAATGGTACTCATATAACCCTGAGAGTGTAACTACTAACCAGACTACTCAATTTTCGTGGAATTTCTTTGGCTTACGAAGTTTCTTTGCATGATGTTGTCGTATTAGTGGATTGAATGATGGTTTGTGAGCACCTAATGTTCGTGTTTCCCTTGTTAACGTTTTGTCTCATCTGTGAGTACCTACGTCCTACGTAGGTATAAAGGAGATAATTAAGTACGAGTGAGCTTAAATGGGTGTTTATGTAGTACCTACCGTGATGCAATACAGCAGCTATACCGACACCGTGGGTTGTAGTGGTTTGACCTGAATAGATCTGTAATGCCAATCAGTAAACAATGTACAATGACAAATAAGCAGAATGGCGGTAATGGGTGTCATTACTCATACTGCTATCATAACAAGCACTATCAGTGAAGGCGCCGCTATACACAACGTCCCTGTCTGCAGTCACTGATCGTTTGCAAATTTTGAAGTGAAAGAAAAGGTACCGACGCACTTTGTGGATAATGGGACTCGAATAAGAGCAGAAGTTGTTCATTCTGATCCCTGCCTTCGACATCATATACTTTACTCAAGTGTCAAGAAAACCAGGGATCACACTCACAGCAATGATCCAGCGACAGTATATAAGGCGTGCCGCTATAGTGGCAAAGGACCGGATGAAACCAGCACACCAAACTGCACAGTCAGCATTAGCTCAGGCTGAATACATTAGTCTAGGTTACAGATGACTGGGCATTTTGTATGCTGACGACGCGTTTTGTTTTTCTTCAAGCATAGTGATACCAGTCTGGGCCTCGTCACAGAAAGACAACGTTCAGTTGCTGCAATTAAAACAGCAGTCTCTGATGCTCTAATGTCGCAGGTGGTTGGGCTCTCTGATGCTTTTTAATTATTCCTTTTCACTCCAATAATCGCAAATGACTAATGGCATTACATATTTTATGCTGGATGGCATTAACCGAATACACAGAAAGACAACGAAACTGTCAACTGCCCTGCTGCAGCACTGCACTGGCTGCACGCGGACCGCGAGCCTGGCGCCGACTGACTGGCTCGCTTCTGTCCTGGTACCCTCCTGCCCTGCCCCTGGTGGTCTGGCCTGGTACCCTGCCCCCTCCCCCTCTGGCGCCGAAGGCGAGCTTAAGTGGCTCAGTGCTGAGCAACTGGTCACATACCATCAACTGTGTTTGCTCAAATCTGTGCTTGCAACTGGTCTCCCGTATGATGTCGTGGAAATGTTCTCCTATGTATCGACAGTGTATAACGCCACACAGACCGGGCAGTTGTCGTGCCCTCGAGCTAGAACGGGTTCTGGGGCAAGGCGTTTTGTCCATTGTGGTGTTTTGTTCAATGGTCTTCCACCAGACCTTAAAGACCTAAGAATGGCGCCATTCAAGCGCAGACTTAAGCAGCTGCTGCTCTCTGAGTCGGTGTAGTGCGTACTGAGTGGCGTGTAACGTGGTGGTACTCCGGCGGCGCACCTGCTTTACATGAATGCTTGTCGTATGTATGTGTTTTACCTCTAGTCCCATCTCTTGATGCTCTTGCCTTTTAATATGACGAGGACGCAGAATAGCTACTGAACTGTGGATGTTGTCTGATTTCAATAGGTACATGAAGGTGCAGGGCGGAGGAGGCTGCCGCCACCGGCCGCCCCATGCGAGGCGGACACAGGGGGACGGCCGCCTCCCCACCGCCCCCTGTATCCGCCCCTGACTGGAGGCCCTGATTCACCCTCCCTCCCCACTCAATGGTGGGTTGAGCAGCGATTACGATAAATAAATTTGTAAAAATAAGGCTTAGTTGCCTGTAGGTAGGTATTGTACTCAGCCGAGTTAAGCGTTGCCTCATTCATCAACACCTGCATTCATTTATTGTTTTTTATATGTATTAATATAAATGGAAGCTTTAGGATTTTTTGACTATACAATGATAGAATCAAGAGCAAAGAGCTAATGTAATACCATTTATATCAGACATAATAATAATAATAATAATAATAATAATAATAATAATAATAATAATAATAATAATAATAATAATAATAATAATAAAATAATAATAATAATATAAAATAATAAATGATGATGAGATGATGATGATGATGAATGATGATGAAAATAAATTAATAATAATAATACTAAAATAATAATAAGAATATATAATAATAAAATAATAAAATAATAATAATAATAATAATAATAATAATAATAATAATAATAATAATAATAATAATAATAATAATAATAATAAAATATAATAATGTATTTTCACAAAAAGGTCATACCTAGATTATGATACAATATCATGGCTATGGATTGGCACGTAAGCCGTTGGCTTAGCCGTGTGCCTCTCCCGCCCAATCTGAGGCTGATTTGTATTCAGCTTCAATAAATGGGCGATACAAAAACAAAACAATTAACAGTTTCGAACAAAGCACAGTTCTCGCCATCACTCCGGCCGTGGAATACACACCTCACCCCTCCCATCCCCAGGCCGCTCAGCGCATCATGTCACCATTCGAGGCTCCCCAGTCCCCAGGCCGCTCAGCGCATCATGTCGCCATTCGAGGCTCCTCCAGTCCCCAGGCCGCTCAGCGCATCATGTCACCATTCGAGGCTCCCCAGTCCCCAGGTCAGTCCGCAGGTGAGTAATATAAAAACATTGTATTTTTTCTGTGGTGTTTACTAAAATCGCTAAGTATTTATTAAAAATTACTGAAAGGCATCAGCTACTAACAAGCCAGCATCAGCCGTTGGCCCTGCTCCAGAAATGAGATTATTGAATAGTGAATAATGAGTGGTCCAATAGGAACGTTGAGACTTGTAAGATGAGTGAGCAGTGGCGCAGCCAGGATTTTGCGACGGGGGGGCACACCAAAGTGGGCTTCCCAGCATTGGCTGATGCCCCCCCCCCTAAAAAGGAAAAAAAACGTGAATTTGCTTAGTTTCACTTATTTTTTCTGCATTGATTTCGGCGCACCTTTGTAATTCACATTGTTTTACTGCTCCAGAAATGAGAATTATTGAAATAGTGATAATGAGTGGTCCAATAGGGACACGTTGAGACTTGTAAGATGAGTGAACTCATGGGGCGCAGCCAGGATTGTTGCGACGGGGGGGGACACTAAAAGTGGGCTTCCCAGCCATGGCGGCTGTATGCACGCCCCCCCCCCCTAAAAAGGAAAAAAACGTGAATTTGCTTGTTTCAAACTTATTTTTTTCTGAGCATCTGATTTCGGCGCACCTATGTAATTCACATGTTTTACCCTGAAGGGAAACTGTTGTGGCTATTTTCTTTATTGTGGTCACGCATCTTGCAAGACCAATTTCAAGATATAATCTGAAGGATTATTTGCCAAAATAACTAATTATTTGAGACGCCGGCGGCAGTGTCAGCACGCGGCTCCGACCGTCTGACCGCTGTCAGTGCCCCGGGGGCACGGCTGGTTCTTATTCGAGACCACTCCCACTTCATGTGATACCCAAGGACGGATCCAGCCGGTCGTTTTGGGGAGGCAACCCGTTTTTAGCGGACCTTACCTAACCCAATTTCAAATTTCTTCCCGGATTTAGTCCGCTTTATTTTGCAACCCCACGATTTCTTCTAATTTTTATTTTATTTTTTGTTTTGTTTTTTAGACTTCTTTGAATATCGAAAAAGGAAATAGGTATTTACTTTTGAGTGCAGCGAAGCGTCGCGAAATTTTTACAGGGTTGCCTGATAAAACCCAGAAACATAGGCGGTTTGCATTGTAGAGAATAAAAAGCTAAACGTGCTATTCATTCTATTCACCGTTACTCATGAACCGAAAACGATTAAAGATTAAAGTATTTTGATACCTTAATTTGACTGATAATAGGCTCGGCTATCATACTGCCATACCAGATTTTTTAAATTTATGATGAAAAATTCGAAATATCGGATTTGTTTCATATTTTCCGAAATTGTCAAATGCTAAAACATGAATATATACCTACCATAGAAACATGTCAGATAACGAAATACAACGAAACTTTACGAGATTTGCGTGTGCAAAGTTTGAAGTTGATACCATTAAAACTGACTGACAATTATGACCTTCCAACAGGGGCTCCGCCACGTATTTGATATTGGGGGGACGGGGGACGGGATCGGCGATGCGATTTTTATAG
>VOPJ01016066.1:0-11550 GCA_014673585.1 Semibalanus balanoides | reverse complement strand
ACCTGAAGTCGTTCAAGTCATCGGCGGACGTCTACCTGCTGGATCCGAACGGCATCGTCATGAAGCGGTGGATGTCCCGTCAGGTGAGTCTCGGGCACGTGAAGCTGGGTTAGTGGCGGGAGAGGTAGAGGCGGGCGTCGAGCCATGCTGTGCATACCTGGGGCTTGATATGCGTACTGTTATTATTATGCACAACATCTTGTTATCGTGTAGCTACTGAGTAATAGCTGCGAGGAGAAACGGTAACAGATTTCATTTTTATTGTCTTCGAATCTGCACTGATATCCACAATAAAAACGCTGAGGTTTTTTAACATCAGATGTGTATTTATATGAGGCATGATATTATGTATTGCCGGAGCATTATAGAAACGAAAGTGTTAAGCGGGGATGTTGGTAGCGACTAAGTATAAATAAATTACGATCGAAATATGTGAATTTCGTAAGACCATTATTGTGACCGGAATTGGCTGTGAGCTTAGCAGCATGAACTCGGATTAGTTTGATGATGCCAGACTCCGATTCTGTCGCGTTTAGTGACGCCAGTAATGACCTTGGAGCTTAGCTACACGGCCGTTTACATAGATTTCTGAACGCTGAATCATTTATGACGATAAAAACCTGTATACAGATTCAATCGGTGGTGGAAAGCCGAGCATCTTTAGGCTAACAACTACAGGACCATCACAAGGCGATCTTGACGAAGCCGACGAGAAATGCCGCAGCAACGCGGACCTCGCCTGGGCAGTGCTGGTGTTCTCTATTTGAACCGGGTGGGGTAAGAAGCCTCTGTATCGTTTCGACATTCATGGTAAGGCTATTTTCACGGCGTGGTTTTCTATGGAATGAGGACGCGACTGGGATCTGTAGGTTTTTTCGTTCAATTTATCAATGAATTTCAGGCGGTTCAGATTATGTATGCGGTAGCTAAGCTCAGGCCTGGCGTCCCGCCGACGATCGGAGTCTGGCCATATTACTAACTTCATGGCTGCTAAGCTCACAGCACTTCGGTCACAATATGGTGTACGAAAAATGCACATTTTCGATCGTAATTTGCCTATCGTTACCATATCCCCGCTAAACACTGTTCGTTTCTATATCTCCGGCAATAACATAATATCAATGCGCTCTTAATAAATCCATCTGATGTTAAAAAACCTCAGCGTTTTTATTGTGGATAATCAAATTGCAGATTCGAAACAATGACATGTTTACATTCCCTCGCAGCTATACTTCGGCAGCTCCATGACAAACACGATGTGTACATAATAATAACAGTAGCGGATTCCAACCGAAGAGTAGCAATAATTCATCAATGGCGCTGGTCGACCCTCCCAGCTGCGGTCGATCGAGCTTCTCAGCTCCGGGCATCGCAGTCTATGTGAGCTCTCCCCCCTCCCACCTGGGCTTCACGTGCCCGAGACTCACCTGACGGGACATCCACCGCTTCATGACGATGCCGTTCGGATCCAGCAGGTAGACGTCCGCCGATGACTTGAACGACTTCAGGTCGGTGCCGAGCAACACCAACCTGAACCGAACTGAAACACAAACGGGCGGAGCTCAACCGAACTGAAACACAAGCGGGTGTTCAGCTGAACTGGAGCATACAGGTTTGAGGTCGTAACTCAATAACGGGCAGCAACTCAATCGAACTGAAACGCAGCACACAAACCGGGAACAGTTCCGCCGAACTGAAACACAAACGACACACGAGTCAAAGAGTCAAAGTTCAACCAACGTGCACAGCAAAACATGAGTTAGGCCACGGGGTTCGTTGGGCTGGCGCCTGGCACCCATAGGGTGTTTTGTGGTTTATTCCAGCTGAAAAAGAGACGCCACGCCCTTGTTTACCCTGGCGAAGGTCGAACTTAATGGTGTTGTGATTTTCCCTTTAAGAGATGATCGCTTTCGTGTAACACGAGGTAGCAGTAAATACCAAACGGCGTATTTATTCCAACTGCTGTCAGTATATGGGAAAATACGTGCCAAACGTCCGGTGACTATGAGAAACCTGATTTAAGTGGGGTCTTAAAAAACTTTTTGGCAGCTCCCAAAAGGCAAGTACGATAAGTAAGTAAGCGTAAAAGTAAGCGCTCTGACTTATTGATGCAGTCGATATATAACATCGATAGTGTACAAAACGTAAGCAGTGGATGACATCGCTGTTTCTTGTGTGTAGAGTGTACCTGCCATGCATTGCCAGACACATGTCATATCCTTCATTTTTTCCTTCCAGTCACATAAAATCAGTAGCTGAGCTTCCCCGGTTCTGGGGAAAACAACACGGAATTCGAAAACTTCCGTGCCATGTCAACAAATTAACCGTTTTTGCCTACGGCTGGTTGAGACGCCCCCGAGGACATCCCCGCTCCGCCCCGTTTGCTCGTTGTATCCGATGGCATCCTGGCCACGCGTCGTCCGTCGGACGGGTTAAACTGCGAGGCGCGCGGCGCGCTGAGTACGCCAACGCCGCGCCAAAGCTCGTCACCGCCCGACCGGCACGCGCACACCGCAGAAACTGCGAACACTGCGGACGCCGCGGAGGCCTACGCGGAGGACACAGCGTCCTGCGGTCACGTCGAACGCTTCGATTGAAATGGCCTGTCGCATGCGAGGTCCAAGTCTGATTTGCTTAATATTTTGGTTCAAAATTACACGCGGCAGCATTTTACACAAACAGACCTTGATCAAAGACATGAGTCGGATAAAAGACGACCTCAGCGGTCAAAGCGACGGCTGAAATCAAATCATCTGGAGGTCGGGGCATTCAAGTCGAACCAACAAACGCCAGTCAGTCACGCAGGGGAAAACTGGCGATCAGCCCACACTATTTAGCGGATGTGGCATGAGCGAAACCCAGGCAATGGGTCGCCAAATGGCAGGTGGTAGAACATAAAACGTCATGATTGATGAAAGGGAAAGCTTTGCCGGGCGATGCGAGACAGAGAGGATCACATAAAAGACCCGGGCCTAATTGATTCAGCTGGATGGAGCCGCATGGCCAATGATAAAAGGCGGTTCATATCAGAAGCGCATATGAGTGGCGTCACGAGCATCCTTTCAGGCGAATGCATGAATGCAGGGCTCACGAAGTGAATTTGCTCGTACTAAAGGAAAAACGATTCTCAGACAGGTAAATGAAAACTAAAAAAATCGCACAAACATGAACTGGTAGCGAAATCACCGACATCTCACCCCACCAGATCCTTCCTCCCTCCCAGGTCCTTTGCGCCCCAAACCCCACCGGGACCAATCCAGCCCCTGCTGTCAGTCTTTACTCTTTACCGTCCCCCCCCCGTCCCCCGACTCCAGCTGCCAGCTGCGCCAGCGCCCCGGGGTGTTTGACCGCTCTGACCCCACCGTCGACCGCTCTCCCCTGAGGGCACTCAGTGGCGCGCGGGGCGTTGGCACCAGGCGGCTGACGGCCCTGAGGCTCCGCTGGGTCCATCCACCATACCGCCGCGGGCAAAACACGCAGAAACACGGCCAGTTGTGGCTCCCGTAGGGCGTCAGAGATGGAGCTTGTTAGAGGGAAGATCCCGTAAAGGCGCGAGGAACAAGGAAGGAAGCGGCAAACGGTAGAAACACCTGAAGAGAAAATGACAAATTACTCTTCCGGGGGTGGGAAATCGCACTAACATGTCAGACGGCCATATATCCACATCCCAAATGCATTAAATTCAGAATTGAACAAGCAAAATAAACATGACACACAAGCTTAGATTCCGCACAAGCTTGCAGTTGCACTCGTATTCGATGAGTTGTCTGCGATGTCAACCAAATGCAACATCTCGGACACCCTCGAGGAGGGAGGAGGGGGCCAGAACCGCACATTAAAAGTGTGCGTGGGAGGGAAGAGGCAGTGTGAAAAATGGGGGGTCAGGAAAACTATATGTTTTTAAACCCTATGCCGCTATACATACAAGGTTTATTTGGATATTTCAACTCTTCTCGTCTTGCTGTAGTGTTTGCTGTCCAAAATTTGCCTCAATTAACACAATTCAATACCTAGCACACAACTGCATTTTAAAATGTGGCCATGGTCCATGACCCCCTGCACCCCGTTCCCTAGCCTAAGAAGCACGCACACGTGCATTCTCCGCAGTGAACACTAAGCAGCGAGGAGAACTATTTCCTCAGCACACACGCGTGCCAGAGAGGCCGCGGGCGGGGCATCTCTGGGTAAAAACGTGTCCGTCCCTACGGCTCGTAATTGGCTCACGAGAGCGATGGCGCCCAACTCCGACTCCGGACGGCTGGTTACCTTAACGGAGCCTGTTCAGCCCGCGCTGAACAGAATCTATTACACGTACGGCGGACAGGACGTCAGATAACCGGGGGGACAGGGTGACCACACGCCCAGTCCGATGAAAACGAGCCGACCTCCCGACTGATATCATCCGCGGGACAGCGGTGGCACAACGCCAAGGTCCGACTGGACGAGCCGACCTCCGGACCATGCACTGATCAGTCTCGCGGATCAGGGTCGACAACCCAATCCGATGGACGAGCCTGACCCTCCCGGACTGCACTGATCAGTCCGGCGGGACAGGGTGGACACACGCCCCAGTCCGATGGGACGAGCCGGACCTCCCGGACTGGACTGATCAGCTGAGCTCGGCAGGACAGGACGTGACATATTTGAAGAGTGATCATATCAGGACAGGGAAGGACAGGACAGAACCGGACAATATAGGATAGGATAGGATAGGATAGGATAGGAATTAGGAATTAGGATAGGAATTAGGAATTAGGATAGGAATTAGGAATTAGGAGTTAGGATAGGAATTAGGGATAGGAATTAGGATAGGATAGGATAGGATAGGATAATATAGGATAAGATAGGATAAGATAAGATAAGATAGGATAAGATAGGATAAGATAGGATATGATAGGATATGATAGGATATGATCGGATATGATAGGATATGATAGGATATGATAGGATATGATAGGATATGATATGATAGGATATGATATGATATGATAGGATAGGATAGGATAGGATAGGATAGGATAGGATAGGATAGGATAGGATAGAACAGGGCAGGGCAGCATAGGACGGAACGCCATTGCGCAGTTTGAGACGTCAAGGAATCGCTGAAATCACCAAACAAGCTTTTAAGCGACCATGAGGCCTCACCACCGAATCAACAATTCTGTCACCCTTCCGACCCGACCAACTGGGCTGGAGGAGGCAGTGTTAGAATCTCTCCCCTGCGGTGAGCGGCAGCCGGTAGGTATAGATAGCACCGGCAGGGATAATCACAGGTCCCAGGCGGGTCACCAATCAGGGCACGGCCGAGGTAAACACTGCCACTGGTGTGATGATTACAAACCCCCTGAGATCAGCCACCGTCCGTCCGTGCAGCGGTACCCCGCCGGGCACAGTCCAGGGGGATAAGGGTGGCGGCGGGTCCCAGAGGACAGTCACCACAGCTGCGGGGGGCATGTTGTATTGTTCTAGTGTCCGGCGAACCACACTACTGGCTGTCATTCTTTAAATATCTCCGTCGCTGGTGGTAAGAGCATTTACCGGCGGGGCACATAGGGACTGACAGGGCGCATCGTTTCAACAGTATGTAATTAGGTACTTCTGACGGTGCCCAAGGTGTCGAGTGGTTTCCAATGTCTCCAATGGCTTCCAGAGGTTTTGACGGTTTCCAAGGTCTCTAGAGGTTTACAAACTATCTGCACCGCATCTGCGACAATCACTCTGCAGGTCGGTAATAGGTCACCCCGATGGATGCTGTTATCATAACTACCGAGTCTTGAATGATAATAACGGACGCATTTTCCCAATAACGGGCGCATTTGCCCCACAGCACAGACTAACGCTGCTCGTTTCCACTTGCCCCCCCCCCCCTCCCCCACCCCGACTCACTGCAGTCAGACACCGTCATTAAATAAAACAGTGATTCAAATAAAGCCGTCGCTACGTACAGGAAGCAATGTAAGTCTCTCTTGCAGAACGGTCTCATAACTGTTTAGACATATGGCTCGCTAATTATAAAAGACGCCTCCAGCTCACCAGCCTCCAGTGCACCACCAACCTTCCGACCTGGACTGCCGCTTCCAATGAGGAAGATTGGCATTGCGTTCGTCGGAGACGTAGCCAGACTTCAGGATGTACGAATTGGGACCATTCGCAATCAACTATGCTTGATCTCAGAATTTGATCAATCCCATTTAACAAATATTAAAATAAGTTATCAGCGTGGAAAACATTTGGTGAAGATATAAAGCTAACTTCCGCTACTACCAGCGCAATTGCACAGCGCTGGGATAGATGTAGTTCCCACAATCATGCATATTGTATATCACTCATTTGTTTTTGACTCAAATTTCAACACTTTTCTTTTTACATTGCTATAGCAGCATGCTTCTATTTTAACGAAAAATGTACAACATCGTCTTTGAAACATGACGAATCGTACATACGGAATAAAGCGTGCAGCTGTGATCAGTGATCACCCAGACCAGTGTGCAAGCTGGTGAAAAGGATGGACAACACCATGAGTACGGGGTAGTGGGTGAAGGCAGATGGTGCCGATAACTGAACAGGGCAGGGGAGCTCACTTCGCGCGGGCACGTGAGGTCCGAATTACCTTGCAACGCCGGCAATCAGCTGACGGCCCAGTATTGCCCCATGAACCCCTCTTCGGTAACACATTACAGTGAACCCCTCTGTACTAATACAGAGAATGCGCTAAGTAGCGCACCACGCGCCCCCGGACTGCCTCATTAAGAGGGGACGCGGGCTTCAGCAGGATGCGTGCCCCTCACATGTGGAGTGGTGATGTTGGCAGCGAATGTGAGTCGAACGAGGCAATGGTCAGCATTTGTTCAGTAGAGCATGGACACAGCCCATCAGGCTAACATGGGAAATGGATAATAGATACAGCATTAGCTGACGGATACATCACAAGAAAATACAACTGATGGGAAGAAAGAAGCCACTGATTGCGACGCCCGTGACACATTTCCTTCCCACATGCATCATTATTTTCCCATACAATCCCAGTAACGTAGCAACAATTTGCATGAAAGGTGGGGGCCACTCCACCCCTATCACGTGTGCAGGTGTGACCGGAACTTCCGGTCACGTGACGTCTCGTGACGGCGTCGTTTACGTGTGTTGACGCTCGGGTCGGCCGAGGCCCGTGGACCGTTTTTGTGTCGCCTGGCAACCACGGGGACCCACCAGTGACCACTCATTGGAGCGATCCGATGGCGCTCCCTCGCAGGCCACAGACCTGCATCGCCCCCCCCCCCCCGGACGTCAGCAGGACGTTAATGGGACAGAGAAGCCCCGGGGCGCCGGAGGAGGGTCATGACGCCACCGGTAGTGGTCACTTCCGTCGGTCACTCAGCACCTTTCCTGCGACAATGTGACTTGACATAGTGGTAGGAGGTGACTTCTTGTAACCGATGACCTTTAAACTAGAGTTGCAGAATTCTGGTCCCAGCGTCCCAGCGCTGAGACCAGAATTGGTCACGGCCGTGACTGAAGCTGTGACCGACCAGGCAAGCGTCATAGGGTTAGCATTGCATCGCCGTGACTAAAGCTGTGACTTGCCAGCTCATTCCGTGGCCGTGACTAGGCTGTGACCAAATATTTATGAATTAATGCACCTCTACTTCGAACACCATTAGCTGTATGTAAATGACTTCAAGGGAATGCCTGAGGCCCACATAAATCTAAGACGCATCTCTGCAGCTGGATATTTGAACAAAATCTATCATTTCAACAATACTGCATCGTTGACGCTAATAAATATTACCTACAAACAAATCACAAATCACACAACGAGCAAAACAAGTCACGAGCAAGTCACGAAAAATCTTGATCAAGCCCTCATTGTCACGTAGTCAAATCCTGACTGCCCTCGACAGCCACTTCTGCCATGACCTGCCATGACCTGACCCCAGGCCACTCTCACCTGTCTGAAGCTGTCGGTACACGGGGCTGTCCATCTGAACCAGCATGGTCAGCGAACGAGCCTCGAACCTCAGGTCGGTCCGGTTCCTGAACAGGGAGCCCTCCAGCTGGTCCAACTCGTTACCCTCCACGTGTAGCCTGTACTGGCCTGGTCCACTGTTGGCTGGCACCTGGGGGCAGAGGGGAGAGGTCAGGTCAGGTCATGAGAGGAGCTGGTAATACGGTGATTTAAAAGGAACTTTATGAAAAGGACCAGTTTTTCACGAAACATTTCAGCAACGAGATTATTCCATTCATTTGAAGTGCCTGACTTGACCCCAGGTCCATACAATCAGGGTTCAAACTTCGAGCTTGGGATTTCCACCGAGATCAAAGTCACAGGTCAGGTGAGCTGGCAGGTGAACTGCAGTTTCAAACCACATCTCAGCTACCGTTTGCAATAAAGACACCGCGAAAAGAGCACTTCCCGTCGGCTAAGGCCGAAAAATTACACCGCTAATGCACTGACACATTACTTTCACAGGCAGACAATACTGCTTCTCAGGGACTTGGATAGCCAATGCACTCGGAGCTGTGAAGGTCGTGACCCGCTCAGTGAAAAGCTACCTGAACAACACGCCTCTACTGCAGGCACGATTTGCAGCGGTTTAAGCTGGTGCATGATGTTCTCGGAAAACCTACCGCAGTACGACATGTCGGTAAGCGAAGCTCCGTTAGTCAGACAGGAAAGTTCCTAGCACGTGATACGCCCCAGCGGCAAGCATGTCTCCGAATTGTCACGTGTGACACCGGTAGCAGAGGCCAGAGGTGGTGCGCTTATCCAACACCAACATATTTTGTATCAAACTGTATCAAATTATTATCATTTCATCAGCTGAGGATGGCCGCATACATGTTATTTTCTTCTGTGAGCTCCCATATAGGTTTATACCGTCGGCCGGGAACGGCGGGGTACTTTATAATGGAAGTAATGCGATCAAAAACTAACAAATGCTGAAATATGAAATGGTTCAAACCGTTCAAATCGGTTGATCATGATGGCGTAAGGTGTTTACGGGCACGCACATCGAGTAGTCAACAATACTCCTGCAGTTACTGAGAAAGTCGTATTTCACTCAGCAGCCATATTTCATTCGGACAACCAACAGAAACTTCAGTCAAGTAAATCAAAGCTTGGACGCAAACGTTGCGACACAACAACCAGGCTGGAAGAAATACATGGCGATAGATACGAGCTTGCCAAGAAACGAAGATTAAACTTTTCCGAATGGCATCAATAAACTCTCGTCTCCAACTGAGATGAGAAAACAATGCATCGAAGCGTGCATCGGTCAACAAATTTTCCCCAAAAAACATTGGGACAAAAGAAAGTCTTCATTCCACATGAATGATTCATTTGATCGACATTCGGTATACATTTCTCCGTCTAGTCCAGTACCAGGAGAGATACCACACGACGCTCCGAGCTTGTGATTTCCCTGGGTACTGACATGGTTAGCAGTAAATTCTTTCCCCAGGTACTGCCATGGTAGNTATATAAACAGACAAGCAACAGGATGTAAATGTTTCTGCATTCTGGCAACCGCTGTGACAAATCGTACATTGTATGTATGTACCTACTTAGACCGAACAATGCACAAATTGCTACTGATCATGATTATAAATCAAACAGTAAATGCAAATAATTGCTGCGAAATTGCCGTTGCATGGGATGTCCATCAAAGGACAATTTTAACTATTTGTATTATGTATTATTTGTATTGTTTTTACTTATTGTTATTTGTCTGTGCTGTTTTTATTCATGCAAAACTAATGTCAAGTGTATTCTATAGGTCAGGTGCTTTCAAATGACGCTCATGATGCTTAAATTTTGAGAAAACCATAAGTTGTAAACTTGCTTGGCGCATGACGTCATTACATATGCCAACTGTTGACCCCCAAGGAGTTGCACTTACCACGTGAAATTTTGTAATCATGCTACCAATTAAATGAACTCACTTTTGTGTCAATTTGAACAAAATCGAAACAGGCAAACATAGTTTGACCTTGGACCTCACTTAAAGGCATAGATCAACTTGAAATTTTTTGGTCCTTAAGGTGTTAAATAATTTTGTCATCAATATTCGTGTTCTTCCTCCTATAAAGATAATTAATTTTATCTTTATGCTTTCATCTGGGTAGATATAATACAAACGTGGTGCTGTTTGCCTGACCTGGATTTTCGCTGTCCTGGTATATTGTGACCCCCCGTAACCTGACGACCCATCTAAAACATTAAAAAAAAAACGAACATCAGCATAACGCCAAAATAAGCCCATAAGCCATTTAAGCGAAAATCAGAGGGGGTGTGGTAATACATTTTTTCACTCTTAACTTGAGTGATTTCCTGGACAATGCCCTATAGCTTTTGGTCAAACAGTTTTGTACGAGGCTCGTCGTTATACCATAGTCTGTGGTGTTATCAAACAGGCATGCGAGCTATTGAGTAGTACATCAGGAACCTATTAAATCTCTCAGTAACCCACTTGGTTTTCAACAGGCCAGTAAAATTGTCAATGAGTATATCTGCACGGAAATATATAAAATATATAAAACAATATATATAGATAGATTCGGCTTTGGCACGCGCAACGCCTAAACATGAACGCCGCAGGATGACGCTATCAATCAGTTGGGTATAGGTATATCAGTCATGATATAATTTTCGCAATGCAAACAGCAAACTATTTGCATTTTCGTGAACAATTCTGATGGCGGAGGTTCAGGATCTTGGACGTTTATCTTTTTTCGCGATTTAGAGCGAAAGGATTCACAATAAAGATACAACGGAACGTTTGGATAGCGCATCTGAACGTTATACGCATAGTTTTGACCAAAATCCACTAGTCGATGAAGACAAAAGGAAATTCCGGGATCCCGGGATACCTCGGGACTGAAATACACAAAATCACGATATCCCGGGATCGCCAAAACATTCGGGATTGAAATCCCTATTCACAATAACGTATGCAGTGCTCCCTGTGCACATCGAGCCACAGCCCACACTGCATACCTGAGGACCCATACATGGCTCTCATGTTTACAGAACACGGCCGTCATTATGGTCGTCACGTGATGTGGTTGAATAGTCGCCCCGCATAACGGCTCTGTTCAGGCAATCGAGTCGCTGGCTGTCGCGCTTGAAATATACGGCAGATAAGTACGAATCATGATGCGTCCTTTGTGTATATGCGTAAATATAATAAAACAGCTCTATAATATGATAGTGTGAGGGTGGATATGCACCAGATAAAACATATTGGATATTCCGTTTAACTCAGTTTTTTGCTAACTACACTTAGTGTGTTCTCCTCCCGTTCGCTTCGCTTTACTGCGTTACTATTGGCTGTTAAAGGCGTCTGCACCCGTAGCGCGTTTGTTCATTCATTCACGTGGCTCCATACCATACCACCCGAACGATCAACGCACGTTGGGTTGACGACGAAGGAGGGGAAATTATACGAGGACAAGGGGATGGTGGGGATGGTGGGCGTGGCATTATTTGCGGCACCGTGGTCCGTGAGCCCGCCCGTCGCTGTCGGGTTCACACCACGAACTGCCGCCTTA
>VOPJ01016065.1:0-10962 GCA_014673585.1 Semibalanus balanoides | reverse complement strand
AAACACCATGCAAGAAAATAAAGTAATGCTGTGCTAGTCGAGAGGTAATCCGTAAGACTCCGAAGTGGTCAAGCAGGTGTGAATAGTCAAGTGAGTCAGATGAGCAGTTAGAGTTCACGGCCAGCCAAATCAAAAACTTATGTTAAACTCTATCCAGTCGCATGGTGTGAGACTTGGTAGCACCAGACCAGCTGATGATGCTGCCATACTCTAAAATAGAGCGAATATGCGAGTTAAAAGCCGTGATGAGTGGAGCTGCCTTGAACCTGCGACCAGCCAACGCACGTGACGTTTGATTATGATTTGGGCTTTAGGGCGCCGCAACTACTTAGGTTGTGTGGCGCCCATTCACGTGACGTTTGAAGTGAGCGCAAATAAATCCACAGGGCACGATTCGCTCTCTCGATAAGGCCGTCGATGTGAGAAGCAAAGGTCAATTTGGAGTCTAAAAATCACACCTAAATCGCGCATCTCAGATACGCGATCCAAGGTGATGTCGTTGATGGAGTATGACGTCAAGACAGGTATTTTGCGTAAAGTGAATATCATGACTTTGCATTTTATCGGATTTAGTTTCAACTTCAAGCATTAGACCAAGCACAAAGGTTCTCCAAATCGGTCTGAAGAGCGACGGCGTCATCTAAGGAGCGAATCCACCTGCAGAGCTTCAGGTCGTCGGCGTACATGATACATATGTCGACGATATGTGAGACGGAACATCGGTGCAAAACAAAACGAACAAAATCGGACCACATATGCTGCCCTCTGGCACCCCCGACACAACAGGCAGCCAGCTAGACGTCTTCCCGTTCAGCACCACACACTGCTCTCTCCCACATAAGTAGGACTCAAACCACCTGAAGGCAGCACCGGACAGATGATAGGAATGATGGAGTTGGTGAAGAAGGAGAGCATGGTTGACACTGGCAAAAGCTGATGAGTAATCAGTGTAGATTACATCTGTCTGGAGACCGTCGGCAATCGAGTCCCATAACTGCTTCACGAGACAGGTTAGGTTTGTAGTGCAGGAGCGGCGGGACAGGAAGCCATACTGGGCCGGGGAAATCACAGGTGAAACATGGTGCATCAGTTGGTCACACGTGACACGCTCTAGGATCTTTGAGCAAATGGGCAGAAGCGATATTGGCCGATAATTACTCAGATTTTTCCCGTCGCCTTTTTATGGACAGGTGTGACGTGAGCGCGTTTCCATGCTGTCGGAAACTTGCCCTGTTTTGGAAAGATAAATAGCAAATTACTGCAAAACACAGATGAAGAGAAGATAAAGAACAAGTCATCAGAGGATGCTGCTTCTTGGGTCTACAAAGGTATTCTGCACGCATGGAGAGAATCCCGACGTCTGGTGACATTTATAGCGACAGCCGCGAAGTCAAACCGCTCAAACGGAGGAGCAGACGCACGGGTGGTGAGGCCACCCTAATCAGGACGCTGACAGGCGAGACTCGCCACACTCACCTCCTGACAGTCAGCCACCACCTGGTCCACCTTGTCAGCGGTGACGTCACCGAACGCACCCTTGATGGCGGCCGTGCCGCGCGACAGCGCCTCCATCACCTGACGAACGCAGCCGCAGCGCAGAGTCAGATACACACGAACCACGCCAGACTTACGGTACACTTTGACAACGGTGGAGGACATGGCATTTCTGTAGTTTCTCATACGCCCCCAAAGAACCAAGTTAAGCGGTATGAGCTTGTGATAATAGCGTAGAATTTATAGAAACTGTAGTGATTATGGGAATGAAGTATATGCATCTCGCGAATGATCAAATGACAGCATCTACGTGTATGCTTCATTTAAGTGTACGTTTATGATGAACCATTTAATTTTATCAGCTTCAACTTCGTGACTTGAGCCTATTCCGAAATTATATAGCTAGATTACGGTGCGCTTAATGCCACATTTAAGTTCTGCCGTCCAATAAGTCTCACCTTTCGGTTATGTTTGGATTCTTCGACGGTATGCAGCATTCCCTGGACGTTGTCAAGCGTGTTTTGTCTTTTCTCTAGCACCGTCTGAGATCTCTTCCATTGACGGAGCTGCTTCTTTGCCTGCGAAATGCACAATTATGCGCTTTGTGAAAATGTAATGCATCTTCGTAGGAAGCCCTTCGCCTTTCGTGATTCTCTTGGAGAGGTAAGACAATGAATGCTCATCAAATTCATATTCTGAGAAAATGAATTCACCTCAGCGATACGCAGTACCATGAAATCACAACCTGCCACATACAAAAATGTGGGAAACACAAAACATCTGAGACACATAGATCCAGATTTCATAGATCCATCTGGTCAAAAACAGCCATGGTTTTTACGTATTTATGTCTACTGTGACTGTTGCTACGGTGGAGAAAATACACAGAAAATACACAGTAAAATATACTGTGACCAGATCACTGAAACAAAAATAGTAGATAAAACGGAAAATATAGCGTAACGTATAGCGATATCGTGATGCATGGGCTGTGGGAACGACCACAAGACTATCGACCCGGAAAACCTGCTTCTGTATTTTAGGAGTAGTAGAGGGTGTAGGTATTGCACAACGAGAAGGAACGATAAAGTGACGCAGGTTCCCGGCCCGCTAACAAAGTAACGCACCGCTTCCCTCTCGCCGGTCTTCAGCAGCGACTTGGCTTTACTGCGCAGCTCCCTCTGACTGGCCTCCAGCTGCTCCACCTGTTCCCGCATAGTGCTCTCCACCAGCGTCAGACGCAGAACACCTGCAAACAACACCAGGAACTATTAGTAAATACACTGCTGCTCCACCAGCGTCAGACGCAGAAACACCTCAAACAACACCAGGAACTATAGAATATACACCTCTGTCCACCCAGCGTCAGACGCAAACACCTGTAAACACACCAGGAATTAAGTAAATACACTGCTCATCCACAAACAGCGTCAGACGCCAAACACCTGCAAACAAACACCAGGAACTATAGTAAATATACACTGCCTGCCTCCAACAGCGTCAGACGCAGAACACCTGCAAACAAACACCAGGAACTATAGTAAATACCTGCTGCATTCCACCAGCGTCAACGCAGAACACCCTGGCAAACAACACCAGGAACTATAGTAAATATTACAGCTGCCTCCACCAAGCGTCAGACGCAAACACCTGTAAACAAACAACCAGAACTATAGTAAAATACACTGCTCTCCACCAGTCGTCAGACGCCAGAAACACCTCAAACAACCACCAGTGACTATAGTAAATATTACACTGCTGCTCCACCAGCGTCAGACGCAGAACACCTGCAAACAACACCAGGAATATAGTAAATTTACAACTGCTCTCCACCAGCGTCAAACCGCAGAAACACCTGTAAACAACACCTAGGAACTAAGTAAATACACTGCTGCTCCACCAGCGTCAGACGCAGAACACCTGTAAACAACACCAGGAACTATAGTAAATACAATGCTGCTCCACCAGCGTCAGACGCAGAACACCAGCTGCAAACAACACCAGGAACTATAGTAAATACACTGCTGCTCCACCTCTCTCAGCAGTCAGCATACTTCATATTGCACATCGCCGACGACAGTTGCAGACGTCATGAGTCGAGCTCAGTATGTGCGGACATTAAGGTCATTGATGTGCATCAATTATTGTATCCAACACAGTGGAAACTGGAACATTCCTAAATGAATATTGTACGAATTATTTGAAAATTAGTATAAGTCATTTTGGAAAGCCTTAAATCAACCAAACGACACGGCTAACATTTTACATTATAAATGAGAGTGCAGAGTAGACACTAACCAGTACACTACCATAAATAAACCCACCACTTTAGACCGCACATACGGCTCAAAACAACAACTCCCCACAATTCAACCACACAACCTCCCACATCTCCCCACCACTGACCCTTCTCGAGTTCGCTGACTGTCGGTCTCTCGTCCGGCTCGCCCAGCAGGCGGAACTTGACCGCCGGGTGTCCATCCACGTCCGTGATCGTCACGCGGCCCTGCCGCTGCAGTTGCAGCAGAGCCAGATCGAGGTCGGCGCGGCTGGCCAGCAGATCACGGTGCAGCGCGTGCAGACGCTCCGTCAGGACCAGAGCGCCGGCCGCCGGCTTCTCGGCGGCCAGGTGAGACAGGTGACGCGAGTACAGCTCCTCTGACGCCTCCTGTGGCGGGCAGGACACATAACATGGTAAATGACGAGGCCAGGTGAGACAGGTGACGCGAGTACAGCTCCTCTGACGCCTCCTGTGGACGGCCAAGGACACAACACATGGTAATGACGAGGCCCAGGTGAGACACGGTGACGGAGTACAGCTCTTGAACCGCCCTCTGTGCGGGCAGGACACAACACTGGTAATGGACGAGGGCCAGGTGAGAAGGAGCGAGTACAGCTCCTCTGACGCTCCCTGTGGCGAGCAGACACAAACATGATAACGACGAGGCCAGGTGAATAGGTGACGCGAGTTACAGGCTCCTCTGACGCTCCTGTGGCGGGCAGGAACACCACACATGGCAATGAACGAGGCAGGTGAAGACAGGGTGACGCGAGTGACAGCTCCTCTGAACCTCCTGTGGCGGGCAGACACAACACATGGTAATGATACGAGGCCAGGTGAGACAGGTGACGCGAGTACAGCTTCCTCTGACGCCTCCTGTGGCGGCAGGAACAATACAACATGGTAATGACGAGGCCGGTGAGACAAGGTGACGCGAGTTACAGCTCCTCTGACGCCCCTGTGGCGGGCAGACACAACACTGGTAATGACGAGGCCAGGTAGACAGGTTGACGCGATTGATTATTTTTGGCAAGACGGATCGTCGTCATTGTACAGCTTCTCTGACGCCTCCTGTGGCGGCAAGGACACAACATGGCAAATTGACGAGGCCAGGTGAGACATGGTGACGCGAGTACAAGCTCCTCTGACACCTCCCTGTGGGGGCAGGACAACAACACATGGTAATGACGAGGCCAGGTGACGGTGAACGCGAGTTACAGCTCTCTGACGCCTCTGTGGCGGGCAGGACACAACACATGGTTAATGGAAAGAGCCAGGTGCAGACAGGTGAGCGAAAGTACAGCTCCTCTGACGCCTCCTGGTGGCGGCAGGACACAACACATGGTAATGACGAGCCGGTGAGACAGTGACGCGAGTACAGCTCCCTGACGCCTCTTGTGGCGCAGGACAAACACATGGTTATGACGAGGCAGGTTGAGACAGTGAACGCGAGTACAGCTCCTGCTGCGCCTCCTGTGGCGGGCAGGACACAACACCATGCGTAAGACGAGGCCAGGTTGAGACAGGTATGACGGCGAGTACAGCTCTCTGAACGCCTCCTGGTGGCGGGCAGGACACAACACATGGTAATGACGAGGCCAGGTGAGACAGGTGACGCGAGTACAGCTCCTCTGACACCTCCTGTGGCGGGCAGGACACAACACATGGTAATGACGAGGCCAGGTGAGACAGGTGACGCGAGTACAGCTCCTCTGACGCGAGTACAGCTCCTCTGACGCCTCCTGTGGCGGGCAAGAAGCCCCAAGACATGATAATGACAAGGGGTGTTTTGGACGCACGAGGACATCGAGCAGACGGGGCCGCTAGATAATACTGCGTCATAGAAAGCGGCGGGGAGAGTGCTCAGCGTCATTCGTTGAATGCAATGAACGCGCAAAAACAGCTGTGCGTGTTTACACTCACATATGATTCACTCACGCATGACGACAACCATTAAAATACACGTCAATTTATCGGAACCCAAAGCCACCACCACAGCCTGCTGCCTGTCTCTCACGCAGCCGAGTTCGCCTACCTTGAGAGCGGTCATGAGCACCACGTTCTCCTCCTCCGGCTGGGCCCAGAGCGTCCGTTTGGCGATGCCCCAGCAGTACCTGCAGGGCCGCCACACGAGCATCTCGGTGCCCCAGGCGACCCAGCCGGTGTCGGCGGCGCACTGGTGTCGCAGCTCCGACACGGCCACTACCTCGCCCGTCCTGCCCGATCAGTGTACAGGGGAACGTCACAATGGAGGTCATTCTGAAGTCCTGACCACTGCACACTGCACAGGGGAACGTCATAATAGAGCAGTGGTTCCCAGCCCTCCCGACACAATTAACCCTTTTCAGCAGTTAGAGGAGGCCATTACCCCCCCCCCCTTCAAAATTTATACCGATTTGTCGAAAATCGCGTTGCTTCCCAATATGTTGGTTGCACCTATTTACAAACTTCCATTGGAGCGTCGCAACTAGCAATCAAAACAAAGACTGAGAGCGCACATGTATTGATTCCCTTTTTCACCAATTTCTCAATTCTGGGCTTCGTTGCCGACAAGGCGCACCGAAAAGTTATATAGTTAGCCGAGGGCTGCATCAAAGCTGTCTTGGCGTAACATTTATGGTTCAACTTCACATGCCTTCGTTACCCCCGCAGAATGGCTCCATTACCCCAAATGGGGTCATGACCCACCGTTTGGGAAGCACTGCAATAGTCATTCTGAAGTCCCGACCAGCACAGGGGAACATCACAATGAAAGTCATTTTAAAGTGTCGATCACTGTACAGCAAGAACTTCACAATGGAAGTCATTCTGAAGCAGTGACAACCGGTAGAACGGAACACGGTCGGATAACAACCGGGCAACTGTCCATGTCAAGGGTATACAACGCGAAACAGCTTATGATCGCCACAGTTGCACACATTGCTTATGTCCCAAAATTGAAAAAAATCGGAGCAGCGAAGTCAAATGACGATACCAAAACATCAGCAGAAAGCTAGTTCTGAAAATCCCAACAATCACCACCCACCACCATGCATGGGAAAACATAGCCGATTCCGGCCGGCTGCCTCTCACCGTCTGAGATTGGCGAACACCTCTCGGAGGCAGCTGGGACGGTGACAGCCGACAATGTGTTCGGCCTCGAGTCGCCGCCGGCTGAGCTGCAGCCGCCGCTGTTTGCGGCAGATGTCAGCCAGCTCCTGCCGCCAGAACGCCATCTTCGTGTCGTAGCCCTGCGGGTTGACCTCGCGCGACCGGAACGGGCTGAACAGGGCGCCCACCACCACCTCGTCGTGACGCCAGTTGGCTGGTACAGCAGCCATGGTGTCGCTAGGGCTGATACGCTGAAAATGAGAGGGTTCTTAATGGCAAGAATTTCCAGTGATAGGCATGTGTAGGCAATAGACTACTATGACAAATTGTTGAGGGAGTAAATATTACACTTTTGAGGAGAAAATAAATAATATATAGCCAATAGGTCACTACTGACACCATGTGTGACAGTGTACAAATAAATAAGCACAGTTTCTAGTAGGAATATAATAAACAGATTTGTTATAATAGCCCACTTGGAGGCTTCAAGTGGGGCAAGAAAATTAGTCTAACACAATTTCATCCTAATAATGACAAGAGAACATTAGGATACATTTTCAGGACACATTGCTAATTGGCATTTGACATTTCCAATGAAATTTCCAATTTTACCTCAATGAAGTACAAAAATGTCCCTGGTGTTAGCTTTGAAAGCCCTTTCATTGTCTCTGAGGGCCCTTGGCAATGGCATGCACCAGTGACCCTCTTCGCCTGGTTAAAGGGCTCCTCTTTGGCTTTTTGAAAACCATTTACCTTATGCAAATGGTATCTGGGCCAATCTTGTTGCCCCCCCCCCTGCAACCCATAAGGGAAGGGAAATTTTCCCCTTTGTCCCCCCCTGGCTGTGCTACTGGACATATCCTACCAAAGTACCAAAGGGTGTGATATCATAGACACATAAGCGTCAGGACCATCCACTAAAAACTGGTAAAATTAGTTATTTTGAGACACTGGCATCAGAAAACTTAACATGTTAGAAACAAATATGGTGCAATTGGTTGGAATGAAGTGTTCTCTTCATCCTTTATTGTGGCTATTTAAAATTTTAAGGGCAATGACAATACTGACATCACCCAACCAGGGAGAGCTGACTACTCAAGGATGTCTTCTTGCTGAATGAGGTGTCATAGAGCAAAATGGACGATGCAGAAACAACATAATTATTCACGTTTTTATTTACACTCTACGATCACAAACCTGTCCAAAAGGTAGCCCTTATGGACGATTTGCGATAATAGAATGCAACTAAAATTTAATGACACCTGCGCTCCTGAGCTCTTAACGAGCCGGGCGCTAGGCGTGTCCTTTGTTTTAAGGTTCCTATCTATCACTTGTTCATTTTCCTTTAACCTCCTCATACCACAGGGAACCCAAACAGGTAAGTTGACCTTGCGTTTCCTTGTGACACAGTCTAAGAAATAAGTTAAGGGTGCAGAATTTTATGACATCATTGGTAAAATACGTCAACACACCAATCAATGTATGGATCACTTTTAGACGTGAAGGTCGTTTTCCATACTTATTTTTGGAACAAGCTATCCATTTTTGGACCGAGCGTATCCATTTTCGGAAAAAGGGTACCCATAATTGGAGAAACGATGTTGCAAAAATGGGTCAAAAATCCCATAGTTAAATTTCCTAAAATTTGTGTCTTGTAGCTCCAATCATGAATGAGCATACGTCTGGGCAAATAAGGTAATTCTTTCCATGTAACGTCAATACGCGTTATGTTAAAATCCGAAAATATGGAGGGACGCGTCCACTCCTTACGACGACGCCGTTGCCGAGCGATTATGGTAAGTCAGATATTACCATTCACAACGCACCTATTATTCACAATTCCAACCACTTCGCTGGTTATAGGGCCTTGACTTCGCTGTTCAGAAATCACAACAAAGGACATTCGGCATATTCGATATCCTCCATTTGAAGAAGACACAAACTGAAAATGGCCTCAAGTGTTACTGTTGTTATCGCTGTTTTAGAAACGTGTCGGATTGAATCCCAATACGTCATGACTCTCGACCAATGGAAAGACTCAAAACCTCTCAGGACGTCATTCACCTGCATTCATCTTACGGGTCTGTCCTTCCATCTATGAAAAATATAGCATAGAGCTATTATTTTCTATCTTTATTTTGAAAAAATTTCCAAGAAAAGATGCTTCCCTGCCGAAAAAAATCATAAAAACAAGACTCGAAACCAAGCACAAAACAACGAAATGTATGCCTTTGTGCCTATGATGTCATAGCTCTAAATATCCGGGTAGAACCAGAAAAGCATTGCAGCCTTGCAGAGGATACCAAGGATAGTGGATACGATACCCATCCCGAACAAGGCATCTCGCTATTAGCTATTAGTGCTATTAGTGCGTGACGTCAGGGGTACCAGGCCATCTGAGTTTTGTGGACAAAGGTGTCGAGCGCCTCGTGCTTTCTCTCGTAACGCTTTTCCATTGGACGCCGTTTAATGACGTAATGGAACTAAAAATACATTTTACAATGGCACGACTTCCATCAATATTTTTAGTATTGAACTGTGCTAAGGGGCTAACTTTTATCTTTTATTTACTGGTTATAACTTATAAGGCCTTGTATTTACTGTGGAAGGTAACGTTGGATAAGTAACCTTGGTTGGATCCGCGGGGATAGCGTGTGCGGTATTTTTCCAAGACAGGAGTTTTTTATCAGAGTTTTTGAAAGGTTTTGCCATATCACGTATCAATATATGGTATTTCATTCTGTGTGGAGGTTAGCAGCATTAGTTAGTAAGAAGGAGGGGTGTTGCGTTTTTATTTTCATAAAGATCTTGTTAGAATCCTATTATGTGATGTGGATCCATCCCAGAACAATTAATATAATACAGAACCTGGATAACGGATCCACTGTTGACACACAAACTGTTGGTGGGGGTTTGCTATAGATCTCCTAATAGCACGCAAGAGAACAACTCAAGATTAAATGCAATCTTTAGAAGAGTGCAAACTGTTCAGATGAAGAGTATCCTGATAATGGGTGACTTTAATTTTCCACAAATCCATTGGAGGATGGTTTTGTAGAAGGAGCTGAAGAAAGTGATCCAGCCCTTTTCTTTGAGGTCACACAAGATGTATTCTTTTATCAACACGTAAATTTTAAAACTCGCTTCAGGGACAGTCACCGTCCTTCAAGATTGGATTTGATTTTCACCAATGAAGAGCACATGATAGATGAGTTGCTGGGTCATCAGCCATTGGGGAAGAGCGGACCATATCAGTGGGCAAACTGCGGGGAGGCGAAATTCACAAAATGCAGGTTTGGCTGTGGGGGCGTTGGTCACGTGACGGCGCACGTTGCGTTGTGGCGAAGGGCACTTCCAGGTGCCGGTAAAGGTCCTCGCGTTCGCCGCATGGGAAGTCAATGGGAAATCTGAACATTTTTTATTTAATTATTTTTCATGACTTTAATCTGACCACTTTTTTGAAAGAAACACATTGATTCATTGAACAAAATGGCTTGGATTTTTATGGTGAGTAATATGTATTTTTATCATTTCATTTCATAAATAATACTTAACAGGTTTTCAATTCCAGGGACGGATCTAGGAATATGCTTAGGCCAGGGGCCGCTGGCCCGAGGGGGGCATTTCCTCAAAGATAGGTGCGCCAGATCCCAGGGCGGTGGCCAATATGGAAATTAAACGGGTACAATATGCTCCGATGCTTTCCGAGGGTGGATAATGTACTCTAGGTTGTCTAATCCCGAGGGCGCGGATGCTTCTTCCGAGGTATGGGCATATGCGTTGTGAGAGCGGCAAAATGTCTTCTGAAGCTAGGCGTACCAAGGGAGGGAGGCAAAAGGAGGCAATTGCCCCCCCCCCCCCTGAAGGTCCATGCGTGCCCCCTGGCCTATGTGCCCTAGTTAGCCTGTATGTGTTCCCTTTGGAAATAGGGCCCAAAGGACCCTATTTTCTCTCCAGACCATGCGAAGCGTCGTCTTAAGAGAGTTTAGAGCACTCCAGAGGTTCTTGAGGCCAGAGTGCTCCTCAGGTGGTCAGAATGCCCCCACAGACGGCCAAAATGCCCCCCCCGGCGGCCAAAATGCCCCCCCCCCCAGGCG
>VOPJ01016063.1:0-12802 GCA_014673585.1 Semibalanus balanoides | reverse complement strand
TTTGACTTTGGTTTTTTAAAAATATTTTTGACATTATGAGGATAAGGTTATCGATTATAATTATAGCAAGGTACAATTATTCCCTAATTCAACATTGTAAGTTTGGATAAAAGCAAGTAACTAGTGTGCTTCATGAAGATCAATGACAACGTATAGTTTGGTTTGTGGACCAAGCACCGCATCTTCTTTGGGATCATGGTGCTGGAACTCTCACCCTGTTCCGAGGGATATTATATGGGGGCCGGTCGACTGTTTCAGCGGCCCGCCCAGGGTTTTGACCCCGGGTCACCGGCACAGAAGACAGGAATGCGCCAGATCACTCTGGCGACCCCTGCGCCAGCACTTTTCCAAGCGATGCCCCAGTGGAAATCTTCGATACTCAGAATTTTTTTTTCAAAAAAAAAATCTTCCGTTCTACGATTTTGAATTATATAACTTTATAATATATAACTATATATATATAATATAACTATATATTAAAAACTATATAATATAAAACTAAATAAGCTAAAATAAAGTAAACAATCGGCCAAAAACGAAGCAAGTGCGCCAAGGTGCGTGTCAACGTCCCTGATTGGTCAATAAAACAAATCGACGACACTAAATATGTCGCCGTTCAAGTGCAACGATGACCTTCTATTGTAATTGACAGTTTGTATTTCTTTAAATAAAAAATATTATTTTACATGATTATATAAGGCATAGTTGTATACACAGCCGATTCAAAACTATACAAAACTATCAGTGTATACCTTTGCATAATATAAGCGTTTATCCTACACAACTATACAAAACTCCTAATGTTGAAAATAAATTAAGCATTTTTTTAATTGATGGTCGCAACCACTAACTAGGCCGCTGTAACAAGAGAATCGGTAAACTGCTAATTTGGTTATCAAATAATAATAATGAGTTAGGTGTTTTAATAAACTAAAATGTCATGTATGTGCGAAGATTTTGGTTACATTGTTTGCTCATTTTTCCGTAATATATATCATCACTTATCATAATTCAATCCTGGACAACATGTAGTTCAATTACAAACTGAATATATTACCTACTAAAACGATAGAAAAGCGAAAAGAGGATGTAAAACAAAATGCAGATTTTCACACTTTTACCTCTTTGACAAGCAAAGTACAGGTCTCACACTATATACAATCTATCTCAAATGAGGCGCAGGGAAATAATAAAAAATGACAGAATGCAAACGAGAAAAGAACATGGCCGCTCACCAGGACACCACACCAACAGAGCTGAGTGACATTCCTGCCAACAGATGGCAGCAGGGTCGCCTGCCCTCCGGGCTCGCCTCAGGCCTCGCCGCAGGGGTTCGGGCACTCTGACGTGTCGTAGTGGGTAACATCCAGTGGTGCCGGCGTGGCCAACTCGAGGATCCAGGGCCGTGTGCTGGCTGCCTGGCGGTCGCAGTGAGGAGTGCGCCACACCTCCTGGAAAGGCCTGTTGAGTGTCGGCGACCAACGAGGGTAAAGAGTCTGGAAGTACTCTGACCGCACGCTCGCGAAGCCGGCCATCGCGTGCGGCAGCTCCTGGATCCTGCGACCCTCCTTCAAGTCGGCGGCGACCACTTGGCTGGGTCGCTTCGGCGGGCAGTCGGTGGGTACAGCGCTGTAGAACTCGGCCGCAGGTAGAGGGATGTTGAAATAGTCCAGCTTCGGCTTGTTCCTCGTGATGTCCTTGTAGTGGATACGGTGCTGCTGCGCGAGGTCGTAGAAGTTCTTCACTTCATGCATGCGGTCCAGAGGTCGGCCAACGCCGGGGAGTTTGGGCTGTAGATGTTTCCGCTTAGGGTGGTCCCACGGGTTCGGCCAGGCGTCTGGGTCTTTGGAGGAACGCAGCAGGGCGTCGCGCGCCTTGCCCATGTAGGCTCCGGTCTTGCTGCCGATGGTCATGGTGTAGCCCTGGAAGAGCGTGGTGGGACGGTGCCCGGTGTGGCCGGGGATGTGACGTGTAGGAGGGAACTGAGGGTGGTGAACAGTCATCACGTCACCAGGGGAACAGCACGGGCCCGTCATCGCTGCTTTGTTTGGTTTTAAGTTTTGGCAGATATTTACTTTGCTACAGCGTTTGATGAGAAAAGAAGAAAATGCGGAAAGTTATTGTGTTTTCATGCAGGTTTAAGATTTTGATGGAAATTTGATTCAAAGCAAACAAAAAATGAAACTAATCAGTCGGTCATGATGGCCTCGAAAATTTGAGGCTGCATTGTTTTACATTTATGCGACAGTCTTTTGTCTCGTGATTATTGTCACTTGTGATGTTCCCTTTATGGAAAAACGCAATCTAAGCTGTGAATCGTTCGAACAGTGCAATGGGATTTGTGTGTGAGGTTTTTTGTTCACATCTCTTAGTTAATCAGACAAGAGAAAAGAAAAACAATGTTTTTAACTCCAGTCTCTACCCTTGAATAGTTAATGACCACCAATTTATGTTACTATGTGATATTCTAACATTTTTGTGTTGCAAAGTAATGTGAATCTTAACTTAGCATTAAGTAGCGGCCAATTTCACCTTGCGTGAGTCATACCTTAGCTGCAGTATATTGTCTGCCTTTCCTCTCAAAGGGAATATAGCACCTTGGGAAAGGTATGTAGAATGATGGAGAAGAATGCCCTGATTACGGTCCTGGCATTCAAATTTTTGCGAAAAAGTCAGAATTTGATTGTAATTTGAAAAAATAGTAATATGTTTTTCATATATGACGTCAACACCAATCTTGCGTCCACCAAAGCGAGTTGTGAACGTCACAGGAGCATCGAACGGCAAACTTTGACGCCCGCCCAGTTGACAAGCTGCCTGTGGCTGGCACACGCACGTGGGTGCACCGAGTACGTGAAACGCGACTTGGCTGGGTAGACCGGCGCTCTGTCTCCGCGCGCGGTAGGGACGTGGGGCACGCAATACGTGACCACTAGAGTTGTGCCGAGCGCCTGACCGAGACCGATCGTGGCGGTCGGGGCGGACGCAAGGTACTGAAATACTGGCGGACGGTTAACGCGAAGTGCCGGTGGCAATCACAGTGGAGTAACTAACTATGACGTATGCGAAACGTCAACGGGATTTGTGACGTTGAGAATATGCCACATATGCCCAACGGTTTTTGGCGTTGAAACTCAGCAACTAAGGTCGCTTTGGAAGGAAAATTTCGGATTTGGAGGGTTATATCTCAGCACACCCGACAATCTGGCTATCTCAGTTAAAACTAATGTTAAAGGTGCTATATTCCCTTTAATTCTCTCTGATCAGCTTCCCGAAATTGTCAGCTTGGCTACGGAAATGAAAGTCGCTCCCGCGTGACGGCAGTGTGCGATCTAGAATTCATTTGGCAGCTCTGAGCCATCTGGCAGCTCAGATCCTCTCGCTTGGCTCCGCAAAACAGACATAGCTCAGTCCAGGGGTGTAGCTTCTCCAAACAAGTTGGGGGGGGACTGAGCTGGGAAAAGTTGCTTAAAGTACCATCAAATCCATAATAAATACAGATTTCCTATCGGATTCGACCCACTTTCTCGTCTAAGCTTGGGGACTGAAGCCAAGTTAGTGGGGACTGAAGCCCCATTAACTTAATAGAATACTACACCCCTGGCTCAGTCAGCTGTCAAATACATATTAATCAGTCAGCAGTCTCAGTCAGCTGTCTATTTAATATTCCGCAGGCCTGGTAGCTGCTGCAGTGTCACAGGGTGGTCTCATGAGACCTCTGAGAGCCAAGCGTATCTTATTCCTTGACTGTCATGAGGCCTAGTTGGGACATTGTCTTTTGCGGCGAGGGGCGAGGGGAATGTTCGCCTTGCTCTTACAACCTTCATTACTGTATTGCTATTTCCGCCTGTTTCTCCATTCTGGCCTGTCTGCTTGATGTTCCATTGTCTGGTATATTCGGGTATATATGGATCAACATTATGTTGTTAGCTAGTTCACTGGACACTAAGGACTCTAAAAGCAGGGTATTAAATGACTCATGAACGTAGGAACATCATGAAACATAAGGAACAGTGAAAATTTGGCATTTTATTTGTACTTATTTAAGCCATCAGCAACGGGGTTGCCAAATGGCAGGTAAAGTCACATTACTTATTCACATAAAACCAATCACACGATCACTTTAAAAAGTACACATTGAGATATAAGTAACATAAAAATAGTGTAAACAATACAAAGTGAACAGATGGAATATGAAAGTTAAAAACAACAGCTGTTAAAGACGGGTTACGTTAAAAGAGGTTATATGAGTGATGACCGTGTTTCCTAAAAATGATTTTGTTATGTGATAAATTAAACCCACCTATGCAAGATTTGTGTGTAGATTTGGGCTCCTCTCGGCTTAAATTTCCCCTTAAAACATATTCCTTGCTTATTAACGGAAAATATTCTAGCAAAAAAAAAAATACGAAAGATGTGGGCATGGCACGACCATCCCATGTTTCTATGCCAATGTAATGACTTAGGTATATGCTTCCAGGTTGTTGTTGATAAACCGATTGACTCTTGAAGCAGAATGCTTGGTAGGCAATCTGCTATGGTTATGCCTAAAAGTTCATATCTTAATTCCAACGCTAACTGCCTGAGTGTTACTAATGTTTTATTATAGTCTAATCAGCTTGTTTAGGAAACACGATAGGAGCCCAGTCTGTCACGCTTGGCCCTGGCTGTTCCGGAGCCCACTGTTTGCTGCGGACTGGGATGGCGCGCGGCTAGTGGCAGCGGCAGCGTTTAATGTCAGTTGACGTCAGTGGGACGACAGACCGTGTCATGAAATGTTTGGGAGCGTCAAACTTTCATAATTAAACCCAGCCGGTGATCAAGAATTGTGAGGTCGATAGGGCAGGGCATGCGCAACAGGTTCTGCCGGGCGACGGACCGATCCTCGGAAAAATAACCCAGCGAAATATTCGGGTCAAATATATTAAATTTATCTGTATAACGCATGTCAAATGCCATATGCAGCTCCCTTTCCACTTTGGTGCTATGCTGTAATGGTCGTAAGGATTCTTGCTAGTGGCAAGAGTCCTATGTGATTCCTGCTCGGTTCAGCTAGTGGCAATAATACACTGCAGCTGCAGTTGAGTATCAAATCAGTGGTAAATATAAATGGAACAATCTTTGACAGCATGCAGTCAAGTGCGCAAAACAATCGTATCGAATTAATTGTGTTTAATGTTGATATCTGGGGACAATATGATCAAAGCTATTATTTTCATCTGGATGGGGCAACACATTTAAAAGCATTTCATGTATATATAGATATGATGAATACCAGTCATGCTTGTTTACAAAGCATAGTTTTATAACATTGGCAAAATAAAAACGAATGAATCGCACGACAAAACACCACCTCAGTCTCCTACACGGCCATAGAGTACTGTCTCTTACCAGTCCACGATCACTGCCGCTTACTGGCTGGCCGCACGCCACCGTCCTCGGCTCGGGTCGACTCGTAGCCGCCGGCGGTGTCGTGCCCTGCGGCACAGTCTAATTCCCGGGCGGTGTCGTGCCCTGTGGAACAGTCAAACTCCCAGGCGGTGTCCTGCCCTGCGGCACAGTCTAACGCCCGGGCGGTGTCATGCCATGCGGCACAGTCTAACTTCCTGGTGGTGTCCTGCCCTGAGGCACAGTCTAATTCCCGGGCGGTGTCGTGCCCTGCGACACAGTCTAACTCCCGGGCGGTGTCGTGTCCTGCGGCACAGTCTAACTCCCAGAACGGCGCTTGGCCGGTGCGTGGCAACAGTCCAAGTCAAGGTGACCACTCATTTTCTCAACTTCGGGATAGGTGGACAGTTTTTTTTCGACTTTGAGTGAACGCAAAAACTTAGTGAGTTGTGACATTTAAAATAGCATGGTATGCAAGCAGTAAACACACGTTGCAAAAATATTTCGATGAAGGAAAGTGTATATTTTTGTTTAGCGCTTAGCTTATGTAAAAATTAACAAAGGTATCAATGCACTAATCAACCCGTGTGATCAATTTGCATTGATCCAACGATCTGTTTATCGATCAATTGCAGCAAAATTTTATCAGTTGTTTTCCCCGCAAATCCATATTGGAAACAATCTGACATGTTTTAGCATTTCAGTTAGATTCAAAATGGAGTATCGGCACGAAGAACCTAAGCCTTAGGTACTAACCGAAACGGTCTTACTTAGGCGGAACTCAATAATTTCCTTCTGAAAAGCACTGACCTGCACATAACTCCCTCTTAGACCATAACGCTGACCTCCTTTCACTAGTTGTCATTGCTGCTTCTTAGTCCTCTTACTTGGCCATCCGGAGTACACTAGAACTCCGTTTCGTTTGTCGTTTTTTCTTCTTGCTGCATGATCATTTATCTCTTGGAAGCATTTACTTTCACAGAGCTGACATAAACTCTTGTTTGACTTTGTTGGTTTTATAGCCACCTTAGCTGCGCTTGAATTCCTGCTGTTTATTTATTTACTTATTCTATCATTGTTTATTTACCCTGACGTTTTTATAGACATCTGTTCCATACGGCGTTGAAAATGATTTCAAGTTTGTAGCCGGGACATGATGACTCGGTAGTAACATGATAAGTTCGTATGCCTGATAACCGTTTTAGCGTGATAAGTAGTACCTCGAATGCTTTGTATTATTCTTTTCTATGTATTTGCATGGGTGCATTTGTCTTTTAATGTGTTACTTGAATTTGCTTTCGCTCAATGTATTTTACTTTTTACTGGTTTTACTGGATGAGTAAACGTGTGACATATAAACAAGTCATAGTTAACAGAACTCTTAATGAACCATTTGATAACAATGATAAAGCATATTGAAATTAAGAAACGCCTGAAAATGAACCAATAGGTATATTTTTTGCAATTCCATTTGACCTTAAGGCTTAAGCATTATTTTTGTCGAAGTTATGGTGTGTTCATGATTAAATTGTGTTGTTTCCACGCTATGAACTTGCACTGGATAACTTGAGACAACATTCGTTATTTTTAATTGAACCAAATGACATACGTAAACGTGAATTTCATAACACATATCATGATGCATATATCAAAGCAGAATATATCGCTACCATAAGCGCAATAATTATGTTAAATGGCCCGTCTGGGGCTTTTGTGGATCAAAGCGTGTTGCTATTTGCTGATGCACGTCACCCAACGTTAGCAGGTATGAGGTTCGCATGTAATATGTATGATAAACGAGCACACCGCACAATGTTGGTAAGGGATGAAGGAACGTCATACAAACTGGGGGGGGGGGGCAGTAAAATATTCATCTCGTCTTGAGAGAAACCCAACGAACCTATGGAGGATTTCTTTGGAGATTTAGACTCTTCTCGTCTCGGCGAATCTTTTGACCTAAAAAATGATCACCAAGCAAAATATTTTGATAAAACAAAAAATGGCGAAAAGTGATCAGGCCTTCTTCTTCTTCTTCTGCCACTCCACCTTGTGCCTACATCTATGATGTTGGTGTCCTATTTCAAAAACAAAAGTAAAACATATATTTTGCATGATACCTCAAAGTTTCACCGTTATGTTATTCTGATGTAGATAGCTTTGAGTAGCTGAACATTCAATATTACCGGGATAAGGAAATTGCAATTTGTATATGTTCTGCTGACTTCATTTCGTGATGCATAGAAATGAAGTTCTCGCAATTTTATTGTTACTCTTGGAGCCGATGCAACTCAATGCCTGTGACAACTTCTTACATAGATTTCATCTTGTCCGCATGCTATCTCACCGGCACTTTATTAGCTCTCTCCAGCACTATATCGGCTCTCACCAGCACTATATCGGCTTTCACCAGCACTATATCGGCTCTTATCAGCACTATTTTGGCTCTCACCAGCACTATATCGGCTCTCACCAGCACTATATCGGCTCTCATCAGCACTATATCGGCTCTCTCCAGCACTATACCGGCTCTCACCAGTACTATATCGGCTCTCACCAGCACTATATCGGCTCTCTCCAGCACTATATCGGCTCTCACCAGCACTATATTGGCTCTTACCAGCACTATATCGGCTCTCATCAGCACTATATCGGCTATCACCAGCACTATATCGGCTCTCTCCAGCACTATATCGGCTCTTAACAGCACTATATCGGCTATCACCAGCACTATACCGGCTCTCACCAGCACTATATCGGCTCTCATCAGCACTATATCGGCTCTCACCAGCACTATATCGGCTCTCTCCACACTATTATCGGCTATCACCAGCCACTATATGCGGGTCTCTCCAGCACTATATCGGCTCTTAACAGCACTAATCGGCTTCACCAGACTTTTTATAACCGGCTCCTCTCCAGCATATATCGGCTCTCACTAGCACTAATATCGGCTTCACCAGCCACTATACGGCTCTCTCACCAGCTCACATATCGGCTTTATCACCAGCACTTATATCGGCTCTCTCAGCCCTATATCGGCTCTCACCAGCACGTATTCGGCTATTCACCAGCACTTAGTTATCGCTCTCTCCAGCCTTATATCGGCTCTTCCTAGCACTATATCGGCTCTCACCAGCACTATGTCGGCTATCACCACACCTATATCGGCTCTTCAACCAGCACTATAATCGGCTCTCTCCGCATATATCGGCTTTCTACCAGCACATATACAGTGCTATCACCAGCACTTATATCGGCTATCACAGCACTATATCGGCTCTCTCCAGCACTATATCGGCTCCTCACCAGCTCATGTCGGCTATCACCAGGCACATATTATCGGCTTCTCACCAGACTATTATCGGCTCTCCTCCAGCACTATATCGGCTATCACCAGCACTATTTATCGGCTCTCTCCAGCTATATCGTGCTATCACCCAGCACTATATCGGCTCTCTCCGCACTATATCGGCTGCTTAACAGACAACTATAATCGGCTTCACCAGCACTCATCCGGCTTCTCACCAGCACTATTTCGGCTCTTACCAGCACTATAGTCGGCTCTCACGCAGCTTCTAATCGCTCTCACCCTCAACCTCAATAATCGGCTCACTACACCAGCAACTATATGGCTAAAACTCAACCAGCACTATTTATCGGCTCCTCCAGCAACTATATTCGGCTCTCACCAGCACTTTCGGCTATCAACAGCATATATCGGCTCTCTCCGCCAGCGCTATAGTATCCGGCTCTTTACAGCGCTCTTACTTGGCCTCATCTTATTCCACACAATAATACTCGGTAAGCGAATTTCTTAGAAGTCATGCCAGCGGGGCAGTTGTCACGGCGCTCTGGTGACAGCGAGGAGTGACGTCACGGCGCTCTGGTGACAGCGGGGAGTGAGGTGACACTTTAATTAGCTGCCTGCACATGTCTTCTTCAGGATCGCCTGTTCGGATCAACGTCTCGCTGCCTCACGCGAAACGCAACAGAGCAGAAGGAAAGAGCGCGGGATGTGGAGTGGAGTCGATGGAGATCTCCGGTGATTTCGGATGGAGGCCGGGGCGCGACTGGCGCCCGGTGAATTCTGATCAGAAGTCGAGGCCGAGTATTGGCCAGGTGACGTATCGGCCAGCTGGCGATAAAAATTGGCAGTAGGAGCTCCACACACCGCCGGTAATGAAGCAATTAAAAACGGCTCAAAGGATAACAGGATAACAGAACAAAGTCAAACAGGCTCCGGCCCAAGCTATTCTTCCTTTTCCAACGGTCACGACTCACTTTGTTGACAAATCATTTGTCCCAGTTTCAGCAGTTTAGCCGTCATCATGCTTAACTCACCAACTCACTAACTCACCCTGTTAGCTTCAGCTTCAACGCACCGGCTCCAGCTCGCTTATCGACGCGGCTCTGAATGCCTGTGTGAGCAATGCGTCTGTGAGTGTGCGCCCTCGCCTAATGCGTGCGTGACGGCGGCAATTTGCCAGCCATTTAGCCGCTGCCTTTGACCGGGCTTTCGGCTGTGCGGCGCCGGCACCGCCTGGGGACATGTGCGTTATTTCATTAGCCGTGTGGTGCGCGGCGAGTCTCCACAGGATAGCATGACGTACTATCGACCTGCAGGTCACTCACGCGGGCCAGGGGCGGAGCGAGGAGGCGGTCAGTGGGGGCGGCATGCAGCCTTAGGGGAGTTTGTGAGGCCCACTCGACTTGGGTCCGCCCTGCCTCAAGGAGGTTCTGAAAAGGTCACAAAGAGGTCGTGTGATGGCCGCTTGTTAGGTTAGATGCATCCCTCCAAATGCTGGAATAGGCCTTCAAAGGGCTGAAATGGGTCTATAAAAGAACAAGTTTCTGCGCGAAAGAATGGGCTTTTCATAGAAACTCAGCTACGGACCATTGGAGGCTCAGGGATGTCATACCACATCCCTCCGCCTACTACTGGGTCCGCCAGTGGCCACATTGCCACTTTGCCCCGGTGGGTCCTGCCAGTCCCGGTGGTGGCTTGGTGATGGCAGACGCGCCAAATAAACACGCACGGGGATAGGTAGCCGACCGGAAACGAAGGGAAGTGGCAGGGCTGTCGATGTAGGCCACGTAACAAGGACTCAGAAATGACATGAAAATTGGAGGGCGGGATAGCGAAACTTTGGTCTTACTGTGACAAAAATCCCATTATCACTAGGTTGATTTACAGATTTAGCTCTGCCTGTCTTGGTCTACCCTCTTTGCTGTCTTCCATTCTCCTTGTTTTTACATAATAGCCGTTTTCACGAGGGATTATTTTGCGCGATTTTTTTTTAACATTTTAAAACGTTGTTAAATGTTTTAGTAGTAGCCGTTTTCACGATGGACTATTTTGCGAAAAAAAAGTTTTAACCCTCGCCCCACGGGACCGTAGGGCGAGGGTTAAAACACTTATCGCAAATTAGTCCATCGTGAAAACGGCTACTACTAAAACATTTTAAAACATTTTATAATATTTTAAAACATTTCGCGCAAAATAGTCCATCGTGAAAACGGCTCATATATCTTCCGCTGCAGTAAAACAGAACTTGCTCGAAACAACTGTGTAGTAAATCGAATAAATGTCTTATATAGCTTTATCATCCATGACTTTGCATGAGAATATATGGCTGGTCGAATACGGCTACGCACGACATTTTACCATGATGTTGTACTTATTTATCCCTGCATATAGTCGACCAATATACCATAACATGGCATAGCATTTCCTCTTGAAATACATGTGTTTTTGTTATCATTCCTTGTGCCGTACATGCAATTTTAACCCACTTTGTCATCTTTTCTGTGCCTCATTTCATCAAGTCATCAGGGGCGTAGAGAATCTTCAGAAAGGGGATCAAGCCAGTCATGGTTCCCCAAAATACCCCTGAATATGAAAACCTCTACGGATTTCGGCCACTTTATTTTGCGAAGGCTCTTTTTTTATGAGCGGGATCAGACCAGGACCCTCAGTACCCTTCAGGCTGACAAAAACTCTCTCGCACGCAAATCACGTCTCGAAACTCCCATTGAAATATACGCAACACTTTCCGCTTGCGTCTCGTCTCGCACCTCACAGCTCCCTTGCGAACTCGCGGCAAGATCTCGCTCCCGATTCGCTGGTCTCGCGGCGACATCTATCTCGCGCGCGAGAAAGTGTACTCTAGTTCAACTTTTCCGCACGATTTGCGTGCGAGAAGAGATTTTCTAGCGAGATGGCCTGGACGCAAGACGTGATTGCCTGCGAGACGCGATTTCCTGCGAGACGCAAAATGTACTGTGTTTAGAGAGGCCCTTGAACCAGGTTCGTAGTCAGAATTTCGTCCGAAGAGGTGCCCATTCCCGAGCGTTGAAAGGGACAAACCAACGGATTAAAAGGCATGTTATAAGGATGGATCAAGATCTTCACAAGCTCTTTTCACAATAAAAAAACATGATTTTCAGGGGCCCCTCCGAGCTGTACAGGAGGCATTTGAACTTAACAGGGGCCCTCTGGTCTCCCAGGGGCTCTCCAGCCTTTTACGGGACTCTTAAGACCTCACAAGGGACTGCACCGGCTGCTTTGTCGCCCGGCAGACATACTCAAAGGGCCCTCCGACCTGCCTTCGGGCCCCTCCGTTCTGACAAGGGGACATTCGGCATGTTTCGGGGACCTTCTGACTAGTCCAGGGGACCTCTTGATCTGGCCAGGGGCCCCTCTAACCTACACAGGGGCCATTCGAACTTTCCAGGGGCCCTCCAGCCTGCTAAGGGGCCCATGGCCTGGCAAGGGACTGCGCTGGCTGCTTTGTCGAACAGACTCAATGGGCTCCAGGGCAATCTCGAGAGGCCCCTGAACAGACTTGAATGGCCCCTAGGCAGTTTTTTGGGCTCGTGGGAGGGCTCAATACGCCCCCTGGACAAGCCCAAGAGGCCCCTGGGAAGGCTTTGTGGGCTCTGGGAGGCTCAAATGGCCCCTGGACATGCGCAAGAGATTTTGGGACAGGTTTTAGGGCCCTTAGTGGGCTCAATGGGCCCCTGTACAATGCACATAGCCAAGAGGCCCCTGGGTTGGCTTTGAAAGCCCTTCAGTGGCTCTGAGCGCCCTTTACATGCTCCAGAGTGACCTCTCGCCTCGCTTGAGGGCTGCTCTGTGGCTTTTTTAAGATCATTGAGCTAATACAAAGTGTATCTGGTCCATTTTCGATGGGACCCCTGTGACCCGTAAGGGGGGGCAATTGCTTCCTTTTCCTCTCCCTGGCTGCGCCTCTGGTAGTTATTACAATGAAAATCGAACAACTCATAAATAATATGAACTTAGATGATACCAGTAGGTAGGCATATAATTTCAATAACAAACCACAGTTATAGCCTATGTTCAAGCAAATACATTACGCTGTGCAGAGCAAAACTAAGGTCATGACCATAGGCG
>VOPJ01016061.1:0-12808 GCA_014673585.1 Semibalanus balanoides | reverse complement strand
AAAAGGAGGCCCCCTTTCGACTTTGCCCCCCCAGGTAAAATCTGGTGGCGCCGCCTCTGCTCCAATGCACTCTCGATAATGACAGACCAAAATAATTTCCAGGTAAACTAAAACATCACTGATGCAGGTATTTTACGGGTAGGTATTGCCAAAACTGGCCAGATCACTTACCGGTGACTAGCATAGCTCCAACAAGCCTTTGGCAGCAAACAATGACATAATTTACCTCAACAAATATTGAAACGCTCAACTTTTGGCCCGATTTCATGATCAGAAAATACTGCCGGTGAGGCATCCATCTCAGGTTTTTAGCTTCCGCACAACACACTCTCTTCTCCTGTGCAGAAATGGCAGAATACATAAGTATCAGGTCGATAGAACTCAGTCAGACTGCGTCGCAGCCATCGAGCGCTGGGCATTGATAACGGGAAGTGTGGGGAGCAGAGTTGGCGGACCCCTGGGGAGCGCAAAGTCGTTAACGATTGGTTCAAACATTCACGGCGAACGGTTTGGCTGCCGCGGGCAGCGGCAATAATTTAGCAGCCGGCGTCGATCTATAATTGGGGCTCCATCGTGCAGCGCCGTGGTTCCTCACGGCCCGGTCAGCTGGGAAATAATCGCCGGAGCACCACCGCTCCCTTAACCCTATTCCTTGCGGGGAGGCAGATTCTGACCCCGGTAGTTTTTCGTTTGCCACTTCTAAACCGTTAGACCTAGCGTCTTTGAAACTTCTAACTTTCATGGAATCGAAATTTACGCGTTAACAGTGTCAAATTTTGATGAAAATCGACTCAGGCAGAGACCGATACCAGCTTATGATTTGAGCATTACGATTGGCAGTTTCTTCGCGCGCATACTCCCGTTAGTCGGATGCAACAAGGGTTTGAGGACGATGCCACCTTGAAATATAAGTAAATAAACGTGAAGTCATATATTTGGGCGGCAAGCCACTCAGCAACATCAAAATGGGAGACACACGTCAAATTAGGTCAAACTTCAATAAGCAGATGATAAAAGGCGTTTACGCACATGGTGGCCCCCACGAATGTTTAAACTGGATTCCGCCTATTGCGCAGTTCGTTATCACTTTTACAAATACCCAAATTATGTGACGTTAACTATCTCCAAAACAATCACGAAAGCGCATATTTGTTATCAGAAATCCCCACATTTTACATCCCCTGAATACGCCTATGATTAATTTTTAGTTTGGTATTAGTCTTTTAAATCTGTGAAAGCCCAGTGTATTGTAAGCTCAAAACTTTTTTGGGCCTGGAAGTCGGTCGATTCACATTGCCGCAATGACCTTTTAAAAAACGTATTGTTTGTTCCCTGTCCCCTCCATTTTTAAACAAAAAGAAAATCCGTGGTCCAAAAAAGCCACATAAATATGAACTTTTGATGACCTCGGGTGACCTTAAAAATTACTTGAATCAAACAATGGTGAAACAAAGTTGCGAAAGGATTTTTTTACAAACTTGTGAACGGTATGTTTGTTTTTTTACCCACATCCCTTAGGTGCAGAGCTCGATGGGGCATCGAAATGCCTGCCCCTCCCCCACACCGGCACGGCGAAGGTGGCGGCGGAGCATCGAATCGAAATTTTGACGGCGCATCGAATGGCGTTTATCCCATCGAAATCGACCGAGCAGTTCTCGAGATTTCTGGGGGGGCAGAATCTGCCCCCGCACGTTAACGTAATTCTAGCCGCCGGCAAGGAAGGAATTAAAGGACGCTGCAAAGCACCAGCGACTCCAGTTCCCGAGTGAGTTGCTGCGGCAGTTATCCCATCATTCACCAATGTTTGCCAAGCTGGAATGTATGCCCATGCTAACAAGTTTGCGTGACCCACCAACCTAGCATTTTGGCTTGCAAACTTTTTGGAAAGTTCAGCCATGCTACATGGGCATCTTTATCCAAATGGTGACCTTTCTATTCAATCCAGACGATGAATGCCACTGACAAGGCGGCAGCTAACGTAAGGCCTTGACTCATCCTATAAGTTTAGCATCTTGGATGTAACAGATGTCCGTCCGCGCAGGTTTGAACCTATCTTGCAGCAGCGAAAAGATCAACACACGGCAGATTATATTCCGCATGGTGGTTGCCAGTCTATGCACGTTCCCCATGGCAACGGTGGGCGTATTGAGAAGCAGCAAACCTGCTGCTCTTTCACTTCTGAAACCTGGAGCGTAATGTCATGTACTGGCCAGCCTTGGCCTTCAGCCTTCAGCCTTCAGCCGCCTCGCTCGGGGTCTCACCGGGCACGCCACGCTGGTTCATTCAGCCGCACGCCACGCTGGGGGTCATCAGCGAGCACCCAGCGCTGGGGGTACATCAGCGAGCACCGCACGCTGAGGTTCATCAACCGAAGACGCCATCGCTGGGGGCTCCTAATCACCGAGCACGCACGCTGGGTCATTCAGCCGAGCACGCCACGCTGGGTCTCACGGGAGCACGCCCACGCTGGGAGTCATCAGCGGCACGCCACGCTGAGGGCATCAGCCGAAGCACGCCCGCGGTGGTTCATCAGGCCGAGCATGCCACGCGGGACGTCATCAACAAGGCACGCCTCGCTGGGGGTCATCAGTCCGAGACGCCTCGCTGGGGTCAATTCAACCGAGCACGGCACGCTGGGGTTTTATCAGCCGAGCACGCCACGCTGAGGTCCATCAAACGAGCACGCCACGCTGGGGAGTTCATCAACCGATTCACGCCACGTGGGGGTCATCAGCGAGCACTCATCAACCGAGCACGCCCCGCTGGGGGTCATCAGCCGAGCACGCCACGCTGGGGGTCATCAACCGAGCACGCCACGCTGAGGGGCAAATTCTGCCTCCTGCTTAAACTTATCTCAGAATGCAAATATCTGTCTTGTTCCACTTCAAATTCGGAATTCCTATCACAATAGCTCCATAATTATTTGTTTACATTACAAGCAAAGCCCAATGCGGCCTTCTTACATCTGCTGAACTAACCAGTAACCACCCAGTATGAACGCCTACGCCGATCGAAAGCTCAGTGAGGCGAGTCTAAGCTATACATTTGAAATGAATTTAGAGGTGAAAAATCAGGTCTAGGTTCGGTCAAAAGATAAAATGTAGTGTTATTAATAATACATATCCTGCCGCCTGGAAGTTTAAGTAAAATTTGAGTTCGAGGGGGTGGCCGTCTACCCCCCCCCCCCCCTCCCCGGTACGGTGAAGGTGGAGCCGAGCACCGGCACGCCACGTAGGTTATGTGATATGATAATAGTTGTTAACATTTTAAGAATTAAACCAACAATCATTTTATCACCTTTTAAAAACAGCGTTGTGATGAAACAAACAACATTGTAAAAACTCTTGTGTCCACGGCATCAGACACTCGTCATTTCCTTTGGGAGCCTCGGACTAATCCGTCAGTGATCTACACTGACCTCCAGCACCTGTCAGATCCCACAGCGAAGTGTCTCACGCAACCTTGTCTACTGTCTACCCTCTGACAGAATCACCCCCATGAGACTCCCGGCTCCTGATGGAAATCCAATCAGCCAAAGCCAATATCTTACCGCGGGTCACCTCACATGAACACTTCACATGAACATGAACACCTCACACTCACATGAACATTGCTGGTCACGCGGCGTCTCGCGTCTCCTCACAGTCGTCTACTCACGTGGAAAATGGTGTCCACGTGGTTTCTGGCGGCGTGCTCGTCCAGATGCGGGTACACGTGGCGGCCGAGCATGTCGTAGATGGCGGTGACCACGAGCTGCATCTCGTGCTTAGTGATGAGGCCGTCGCCGTCCAGGTCGTACAGGTCAAACACCCAGCGCACCTTCTCATCGGTGGTGCCACGGGACACGCGCGACAGAGCGTGAAGGAAGTCCTGACGGCAGTGGCGGCAGGTCAGGTCAGGTCAGGTTTGAGCATAATATGTAAGGTCAGGTGAGGGTGGTTCACACAAGGCAGAATGATGTCTGGTGACATTATATTCACTTTGTCACACAGACCCTGTGTCACAATGATCCGACACTAGACCCTGTGTCAGTCGGGCCTGACACTATATCAGCCGAGAGCGGAATGTAAAGGCGGTAGCGAAGTGCAAAGGTGGCTGCGCTGCATCTTAAATGGCTGGGCCAGGGGCCTCTCCACCGCCATCACCGCTGACGAACACAAACAAAGGCAGCGTGACACTGATACCGATGGCAAAACCGGCCCTCGGGCGCGATAATGGAGCTCCTCGTCCAGAGCTGGTGATTCATGTAGACGGTGCTCTATAGGTGCCGGACGGAGCCGCCGGATTTACTGAGATGGGTGCTGTGATCAGAGTCAAGAGCAGAATCAGGATCGGGGTTTCAATAAGGTTAATCAGCTCCGGCTCAAGAGGCGAGAACTGCAGAGAATCGCAGACAAATGCTCAAATTATACCATATCTGCTTGGGCCGGATACAGCGAGTCAGGTGGTTACTGAAGGTAGTCACTGAACACGAGGGTAAAGGCCACTTGTCCGATGTGTGCAATAATGAGAAACACTCTCAGCATCTTGACATGTATAACATTTGTTATATTAGCGGTTTTCACGATGGCTTATTTTGCGCGAAATGTTTTAAAACATTTTAAAATGTTTTGAAATGTTTTAGTTGTAGCCGCTTTTCACGATGGAATAATTTGAAGCGAAAAAAAATGCTTTTAACCCTTCGCCCTACGGCCACCGTAGAGCGAGGGTTAAAACATTATCGCAAATTTGTGTCCATTGTGATGAAGACAGCTACTACTGAAACATTTTAAACATTTTAAAATGTTTTAAAACATTTCGCGCAAAATTTAAGCATCTGTGAAAACGGCTATTGTGTCTTTCAATCATATTGCACTTCCTTGGACACGACAACTGGCTGTAGATGGTACCATACTACCCATAATAGCCGTTTCACCGAAGGATTTATTTGTTCCGTAGTCCCGGTAGTACCTGTAATATTCCTCGTTTGGGTAACTTGAGTGTAGAAACCACGGCTTCCCCAGATTATTTTTTGGTATCAATTGAAACTTTATGAATTCATGTACAATTATCCGCTCTTACAATGCGAAAAATTTCCCTTTAGTTTTCTTGTATATCAATCCATAAGCACATATTACATGTTACTACCGGGTTTACTTACTGCGGCCGGTAGAAACCCGGTAGAACCCTGCAAATGTGTTTATACTTTGATTATACAAAGAAAAACTAACGGGAAATTTTGCATTGTTAGAGCATATTAATGTGTACATGAGTTCATAAAGTTTCAATTGATACCAAAAATATATGGGAAAAGCCGTGTCCCTGGACTCAATTACTCAAAACGCACGAAATATTGCCGGGTACTACCGGGCAGGGACTATGATGGGCTGGGTGCACCCATGGGTGCCCATCCAATGCTTCCAAATGTCTGCGTTGGGTATGCATTTTTTTTTTACTTTTTATGGGTACTGGGTGGGCATGGGTAATGGTATGACAATTTTTGAATAATGCCACTAAGAGTTATTTTTTACTTGACAACCAGATGTTTAACCTGGTAAATATGTATTTTAATATGATTTTATGACACTTAAACAATAACTTTGGTCAATTATATGACAACAATAAATCGTGGAAGTAATAGGACGAGTACTATTTGTTAAACCCATGTCTGATTCTAGGTCTTGATCCAAATAGGATTATGTGACCGCAAGGTGTTCGATAAGTTCAAATCCCAGCAGCAACACCAAGGTGCCTAATATTATTTTTTCGTAATATATGAAAGTTCAAACATGCTAGGGGTAATGCGTTGCGAATTTGGTTGAAAAATTAATTATCTGCCTTATCTGAATGGGCCCCAATGGGCATGGGTATCAATATTATGAATTTGAATGGGCCTGGTCTGGGTCCGGGCTTGGTGTTCATGGGTTTCGGCTGGGTTGGACTTAGGGTTTGGGCACCCATGATAGTCTCTGCTACCGGGTACTACCGGGTACAAATAAATCCTTCGTGAAAACGACTAATGTGTATCCTGCCATGTTCTTGATTAGCTTCTGTGTTTTCTGGATGATTGACGATGGCGACAAGCAGATGGCTCAATAGCATTATCCGAAGGAATCTTAGTTCGTTTAGCACCACTTAACAAATAAACAATACAAATGTTTGATCAAATAATTTCACAAGGCTTATGTGTCTATTGCAACTGATGCCATTTGTACTAAAAGTAGTCAATTATTTACGGGGCTGCAATTGATACGGTTACATCGACATACGGAACGAATCATCCAGCGGCCCCTATTTCCGTGATTTCAGTAGTTTAAGTGCGCAAACTACCGGCCTATTGAATTATTAACAACATCACGTCCCCAGCCAGTCCATTGCCAGCCAGTGGAGAGCCGCACTCAACAGCGCACATGTCGATTGTACACAGGCAACGAGCTAAAAGGCTCGCCTAGTGGAAAAACATGTTTTTGTTCAGGTCTCGTGGAGGATAAAATGTATCATTCGTTGCGTTGTGCGTGTTCAGAATGTGAGATGCCTTGTATTACCTGGCACCTATCATCCAGGAGCTCTGACTAGGGGTCGGCAGGGTTTTCAGCCGAGCTGGCAGGTTTCTCAGGAGAACTGACATATTCTGTATTATTTTCTGTAGAGCTAAAAGATCTCTCAGGAGAAGCTGAATATTTTTCTGGAGAACTGGAACTTGGAAGGTTTCTCAGGCGTCAGAACTCAGGAGTGATATGGATCTCTGGCCTGGATGGAATTCCTGATGGATATTTAGATACTCTGTACTCTGTATGATGATAGGGAAAGAGTTTGTTAGGTCAGGAAGCATACAACATGCACCAGGGTTCTCATCTCGTATTCAGGTAAACTCGAACTCATGTAATGTCAGGGGCGTAGGGACATCACGAAAAGTGTGTGTGTGTGAAACGGGTGGCAGGGAAACTGTGATCTCGTCTTTTGCGCCCACCCTCCCTTTGGATTTTGTTTTCGCAGACTTTGTACTCATCTCGTCTTGGCGACTCTTTTGCCACCACAAACTTTTTCACCACGTAAAATACAAAATGTTAGCAAATAATGTCCGAAAAGTGAGAAGGCCATGTGCCCCCAACTCGCCCCACCCCCACCCTGTTTCTATATCTATTTGCAATGTAAAGTTAACATTTTTTATCAAAATGTGTAATACAGCGCTTCTCATTCAGAGGAAATGCTTCTTCTAAGAGAGAATGTTTCACCCTCATGAAAGTTGTCAAATATACGCATGTAGTAATCCAAATTATTAAGTACGTGCTGTTAAAAGCGATGGTGATATTTTTCTCCAAAAGTCACTTTTGGGGGCAATGACGTCTTTTTTTAGCTATAGAGAGCTATATAAAATTGTCATAGTTTTCTCAAACAATTCTGGAGACCCGCGACTTCGATACAAACAGGCCTTTTTCATACTTGCAGCAGGTAATCCAGCCAAGGTTTGAGAAATACAAGTAGTTGTTATCCCAGGACCAACAATCTTGAAGTGGCTGTCAGCCAATCAGCGACGAGACTTGCATAGACCTACTTTTGCAAATTCAAATTAAATTGCTAAGAGCGGGTATTTTTTTGAATGTTAAGTTATTTACACTTTTTCAATAAACGGCTTAAAGATAATGGTTTGTCTCAGTTCAACCAATGCAAAGGTAAAACATTTCCTTTCAAAAGCTTTTTATATTTTGCACTATCTTTAATTTGATACACCTAGCTTTAATGGGTCATTAATCAAAATACTAGTCAAATCTGAAAAAGGCCTAAACTGCTACTTTCTCGCCTTTTGTCTTTCAGCAGAATACATATAACTTTATCATACACATACACATTGCACAACAATCATTTAGACATCCTTCATAGTTTTCTAAACAAAATAGATTTTGATAACAAATCAATACTACATGTAGATGAAATTTGTCCTCGTCAGCTGTTCAACACTTTTGAGTTGCACGGAATCAGGCACTGATGATAAAATATGCAAACGATATTTGTATTGCGCTTATCATGGCGAGATTGCAGAAACTAAGCATCACCCTGATTTTTTTAACCGACAACACTGAACGTACCTCAAAGTTGATTTGGCCACATTGATTTGGCTTAAGTGTGTTGAAAACGTAATGAGCGTACTGGTTGGCATCTGAAATGAGTTTGAAATAAGTCAGAGATGAACTTATTAATGTTGGCGAGAAATGCTCGATTGAAGAAGAGCTAAATGCGCGGCAAATATTTTTATTTGTCTGTATTTATTAAACAGATAGTAACAGGGTCACTCCAACCAGACTTGTTATTGATTCAACCTTTTTGAACGATTCAATCATGATTGTTTTGGTAATATGAATGATACAATCACCGTTTGATTCATTGATAACTATTTTGAGAAATGATTCATTCCGATTCAAGGAATCCAAACATATTTTAATCAATTCACGTTTGATTTACCATTGAAACAATATAAAACAATCTGTTGATTCAATCACCCTTGTTTCTATGCGTGCTTTATGCAATCACGATTCATGAATAAAAAGATCCGATGGCGAATCAATTGCTTTTATATAAGGGATTTTGATTGAACGATTGAAATCGATTCAGAGTCGAATCAATAACCAGTCTGGCCAAAACTGACAAATACAGTCACAGTAAAAAATGGTACGTGTAAAAACGATAACACGATCACTCAAAGTCCATCAAAACATCAGTAAAGTAAAAAATGTGAATAACACAAAGTCAACTGGTATAAGATAAAAGAAAAACAGCGACCGTAAAAGACAAGTTATTTTTAAAAGATGCCTTATAAGTTATGACATGGACCAATGATTCACCAAGGCCACTACAACCAAAACTAAAAGAAAATGTTCGATGTTGTTCATGAATCAACGGTGAAGGCTAAATAAACAGTTCCGGGCAGGTTTCCTCAAACTTTTATGACAGTATATTGACATGAAATACATGAGAATGTGAAATTAAGTTCAATGTAATGACAAAATAAACCTAATCAAAAGGTAATAACTGCACACAGAATGCAAAATAGTAACCTCGTGCAAAACCGCCACTGGCATGGTAACCTCTTGCAGCAACGCCACTGGCATGGTAACCTCGTGCAACACTACCACTGGCATGGTAACCTGGTGCAGCACCACCACTGGCATGGTAACCTCGTGCAGTGCAGCACCGCCACTGGCATGGTAACCTCGTGCAGCACCGCCACTGGCATGGTAACCTCATGCAGCACTACCACTGGCATGGTAACCTGGTGCAGCACCGCCACTGGCATGGTAACCTCGTGCAGCACCACCACTGGCATGGTAACCTAGTGCAGCAGGCATGGTAACCTGGTGCAGCACCGCCACTGGCATGGAAACCTCGTGCAGCACCACCACTGGCATGGTAACCTCGTGCAGCTCCGCCACTGGACATGGTAACCTCGTGCAGCACCGCCACTGGCATGGTAACCTCGTGCAGCATTGCCACTGGCATGGTAACCTGGTTCAGCACCGCCACTGCATGGTAAACCTCATTGCAGCCACCCCACTGCATGGTAACCTGGTGCAGCACCCCACTGCATGTAACCTCGTGCAGCACCCCATGGCATGGTAACTTCGGCAGCGCGCCACTGATGTAACCCTAGTGCAGCACCACCACTGCAATTGGTAAACCTGTGCAGCACCGCACTGGCATGTAACCTCGTGCAGCAGCGCCACGGCTGCTAACCTCTGTAGCACCGCCACTGGCATGCAACCTCGTGCCAGCACTAACCACTGCATGTAACCTCGTTCAGCACGCCACTGATGGTACCTCGTGAGCACCGCCAATGGCATGTAACCTCGTGCAGCACCCACTGCATGGTAGCCTCGTGTAGCACCGCCACTGGCCATGGTAACTCGGTTAGCACCGCCTACTGTCATGTAACCTCGTTCAGCACGCCACTGCATGGTAACCGGTGCAGCACCGCCACTGACATGGAACCTCGGTAGCACCGCCACTTGGCATGTAACCTCGGCAGCTCGCCACTGGCATGCTAACCTCGTGCAGCACTACCACTGCATGTAACCTGTGCCCGCTCCGCCACTGCAGTAGCCTCGTGTAGCACCGCCCTGCATGTAAACCTCGTGCCAGCACCGGCCACTGCCATGTAACCCGGCAGCACCGCCACTGCATGGAACCTCGTGCAGCCACCGCCACTTGGCTGTAACCTCTTGCAGCACCCCACTTGCTGGTACTCGTGTAGCACCGCCACTGGCATGGTAACCTCGGCAGCACCCACTGCATGTAACCTCGTGCAGCACCGCCACGCATGGCCCCACACGTCGCCGTGCTTCAACGAGTGCTACAGACTAATTTGACTTTGCAATGACACGATTTCCAGTCCAGGAATAGGGGTGAAAAATGTAGCGTTGATGTAAATCTCACGGACTTTGAATGACTTCAGCGAGAGCACATGCCTTCTGGCATCTGATTCCCATGGGAGGACTCGAGGTGTGCGCTGACCTGGCGCTGATCGCCGCCCCTCTCCGCCCCCCCCCCTCTCCGCCCAGGGCTGTGGTCCGCTGTCGAGAACACCAACACTCACCTCCCTGTGGAAAATACTGAGCGAAGATGAGCTTGAAGGCAGCCTCGTCCACCAGTCCCGTAGGACACTCCTGTAGCAAAGCACCCTCATTTCAGTCGGCAAAAGAAACGTTGGCAATACATCAGTAACACAAACGTATAAGTGTACCTATCTACATACACATTTTAAAGGAGACAACTAGACTGATAATGGAATAAGGCTTTCATTGGTCTTGTCTCTTCCATGCCCAACAATGTTTTACGTGTGCCACATGAACAAGCGACAGTAAAATGCGTGGATTGTATTGTATTGTATTGTTATTGTACACTTCATCCGAGCACTTCCACTTAATTCATAAAATACAGAGTACAGTGCGATAGGCCTACTCTAGGATCGTCGTCATACAAGATAGCAACACGATTTCTCTAGTCAAGTTAAAAGTTGGTACACAATGTAAAAGTAAAGATACAATAAACACAGTAATGTCAAACAAAAGACTATTCGATACAAATCATGCTCTCGCATGCGGGATCCAAACAATTGTACCAAGACAATGGTCGCTAATATAGTCTGGCTTACTATTTAAAGAAAGTCTGTCTGCATATGTGTCTGTCCTTATGTCTGTATGTTCATCCACATCCAATGGACTAGTTGCAGGTTACCCAACCTACTGTTTTTATGGATTTGATTGAACGCAAATCAATTTACAATATTTCATTTACAGGGTGTAACAAAATTATCAGGACATCTATTTTTGCGCAGTTTCCGCTCGCACTCGTCCCTGTGTGGAGGTAGAAGCGGGGAAATTTGATGAATCCGTACCTGCGCTTCCGGCCTACACTGCCCGGGTGACCTGACTTGGCCGGGACCCGACCCTCATACGGACGGTCACCGCCAGAGTCACTTTTCAGTTTTTCGTCCAGGCGAACAATGAGAAAAGAATGCAGCCTTATTTCGCAGACTAGAAGAACAGCAGAAATCATCTGTCGCCAGGCTGGCATCAGCAGAAGGAAGTCAGCTGCACGCTGCTGAAACGTGACAAGCTGACTTGGCCTACAGACCCAGGCTCGCCACGCCACAAGACCACTTCCACCCATGGCCAAGAGATTCATCATGATGGCGGCGGAGAAACTCACCAATCGACTCGAAACTGGCCCGACAGCTCACAGGGCTGCGGATCGGAGTCGAGTCGGAGTCGATCGGAGTCGGAGTCGGATTCGGACGGGTCGATCGAGTCGCGAGTCGGTCGGAGTCGTTATTTTGCCGAGCGGAGTCGAGTTCGAATCGTACAATTTGACCACTCTGACTCCGGCTGCAGGTGCGCACGTATGGGCATGTACTTTCAGAAGTATTAATGGATCCCCAATGGCAGACTGCCAATTTGAGTCTCGAATTTTCACTAAGTTATTCCCATACCATGAATTTTACTAATAATCTGTGTATTTAGTATTACCATGGACGTAATAGAGACAGCTCCTATAATACTCAGGGGATGTCTTCGGTCGCAGGTCAAAAATGCCACTATAAGGAATTTTGCTGACGATGATACGAAATCGGTAGATCGGTAAACCAATCCAGCTTACAAGCAGTTTTTAGCTTGTCAAGCGAGTTAAGTGTTTCCCCTCTCTTTTGTTAAGATACATATTATCCCTTTCCCACAAAATTGAGTTTACTTGAAGTCGACAAAACAATACCCACTATATTGTACTTTTCAAGTAAAGTTGTTCAGGGAAACTCACATTTTCCCACAAAAATTGAGTTTATCCACTTGAAATCGACAGACAACCAAAATATATTGTAAAATCTCACATTTGCCATACAAACTTCCCTTTCGAAAGATATTGCAATTTAAAGTTAATATAAGCGTTCCACGTTTTAAACGACCAGTACTTGCCAGGTGCTTGCAAGTACTTTTGGTCCTTATCATCAAACTGCAAACTGCGGGCATTTTCCATTTTTTCCCCTTTTTCAATGAAATTTATTGGAAAATGTTTTTTTGTGCTCTACTTCTTGTGATTATACGTCCGTAGATCCTCTATATTTAATAACCATTTAATGAACAGGTAACCAAATTAGCAGTTAAACGATGCACTTGTATGTCGGTCTTGTTTAGTGGTTGCGACCCTCAATTAGTACAAATTGCTTAATTATTTTGAACATAAGGAAATTTGGTAGTTTTGTTTCTGGTTGTATATAACACTAAGCTTTATGTAATCATGAAAGATAGCCATTTTCCCCAACCAAATAACAAACAATAAAACA
>VOPJ01016059.1:0-12810 GCA_014673585.1 Semibalanus balanoides | reverse complement strand
CGAACCACAGCCCCAGTATTTGACTGAGCGATGTAACAATTTTGACATGAATTAAGACGAGGTATCTAACGGCGTTTGTGGATTATATCTAACCCCCATATGAGCCGATTTTTATTTTGGTTGGGGCGTCAGATGCCTCCCCTGGCACGACTAAGCTGGCGCCAAGCACCGTCAGATCCCGGGTTCCGTTAAGAACTGCTTTAAAAATACCCCTTGTATAAGCAGCTTATATTTTTCTTCGGGAAATATGTTAATGTTTGACCCAGGGCTGGAAAACCCTAGCTGTGTGTCACCAATAATAGTCTGAAGGCACAAGTTTGTCACCAGCTTTCGTGTGCAATTCTGAAAGTTTTCCAAACAAAAACATTTGGTACCGACAGACGAAGGTAATAAGGTATTACAATGTTGCCTATGTTGATGCTTTACCAATGTTGCCGCCTGCTCCGGTGTGTTGACAGAAGTCAGAAGTAATAATTTGCAATGTTGTGGTACTTACTTAGGTATGCCCCCGGGGGGGGGGGGTCCAAAGTTATATGGTAGCATGGGCGTGACTTCTACTTGCCCAAAGGGTTACATGTTAAAATGCCACTTTTCAAGCAAGTTTTCGAGACTTTCCTCACAGAAATATCTCAAAGTTTTATCATAGAAATAAAGGTTGAGGGTATTTATTTTGATTTTTGGGATCAAAATGTCAAGCCTCAATCAACGGTATTGAGTTATTAGCCAAAAGTATGCAATCGCGCCCCCGCAGACTACTTTTGTGAGTACCAAGATGCCGCCGCCATAAAGACAACCTCGGCAATGGGGGTCGCAGGGACAATGCTTAACCATTCGCTTATATATGAAGGTTGTTGATCAAACAAAAGCGCCATACAACGCCGCTAGTAGGATGCAACCATATCCTGGTATATTAATCCAGATCGTTGTGGCCTTCACTTTTTGGTATGTTTTTTAGTCTTTATAGTATATTTCTAGTGTATACAAAAAACAAACTTTGGAGTACCCAGTGTACCCTGGTATGTCCCAACAAATATTTAGCACCGATGCCGATATTTGTCACCGGTTAGAATGGTAGAATAAGTAACTTTTCGCAGCCCTGGTTTGACCGATTAAGTTGTATTGGTAAAGCTATGGCGCCGGTTTATCTCTTCGCTCCATTCCTGTTCGGTCTCCAATCGTTTACAAAAACTTACATCACAGGTGTGGACCTTTGATGATGGGCGTGTTAAAATTTATCATTTGTATTCGGCTTCACTAATGCATTATTCTAAGCTTTTATTTATGTTTTACACTTGTGCTTGTCATTAACACACTTGAAATTTGTCCGTACCTATTGTATACATAGGGATACCAGGGAGGGACGTAGCTTAGGGGGGGGGGGGTACGGGGGCCACGCACCCCTGATCAAACCAATTTAGTCTAGATAAAATGTGATCCTGGTGATAACACGAGCATACACGCCCCCCGGTCAACAAAATTTGGCTGAGGAGCAAAATATGATTCTACCATTGAGGTTCCCCCTTCCCTGATACAAATCCTGACTACGTGCCTGCGCTTAACTCAATTCCTTAGCAACATTTTTTCGCATTGCCCCCCAGTGAGAATTCCCTAGCCGAGGCCCTGTCCCGTACCCGTTCGCTTTCCTTTGTCTGTTCCCATGCACGATACTTTGCCTGTTACCGTACCCGTTACCGTGCCTGTTACCGTGCCCGTTACCGTGTGCGTTACCATGACCGTGTCCCTTCCCATGCCCCTTTCGTACCCCTTCTCGTGCCCATTTCCGTTCCCGTGCCGTGCCGATCCCCGTGCTCGTTCCAGTGCCTGGTCCCGTTCCCGTGCCTGTTCCGAGCTTGTTCCTGTGGCTGTTCTCGTACAAGTTTCGAAACCGTGGCGACGCCACTGTTGAGCGGGGGGAGGGTAAATCACGACTTTCCGGGACAAAATCACAACCTCCTTGAATGATTGGAGGAACATACGTTTGCCCACTGTTTTTCTAGTAGGGGAATTGCCTGATTTGGCCTAACGTAGATCCGCTACTGGTCTGGAGAGGAGGTACAGAGCTCCATCTTTGTGCCTCGGAGGACGGGGGCGGGGACGGCCTTTGTCGCCGATGGGCTCACCTGGATCGATCGTCGCCAACCCGGGGCGGCCTGCTCCGACCGAGCAGCCTCGCGCAACAGGCTGCCGCCGCCGCCCCGCACAGTGCAGCGGGCGGTGGCGGCAGCGGCGGCAGCGGCGGCGGCGGCAGCGGCAGCGGCGGCGGCGGCGGCAGCGGCAGCGGCTGCGGCAGCGGCAGCGGCAGCGGCAGCGGCAGCGGCAGCGGCAGCGGTGGCGGCAGCGGCAGCGGCAGCGGAGGCGGGAGCGGCAGCGGCGGCGGCAGCGGCAGCGGCGGCGGCAGCGGCGGAGGCGGCGGCAGCGGACGGCGGCGGCGGCGGCGGCGGTGGCGGCGGGGAGCAGTCCGGTCACCACGGACCTTTGCGAGCTGGGCGGCCGGTGCGAGGCAGGAAAGTCTGATGGGCGCTGCAGTCACAAGGAGGAGGCTCGGCTGGTCTCAGAGGCGGACTGGACTGGAAAGCGCAACAAGTCGGTGATCTGGCCTGGTCAGCGCCGAGCTGCGATCGGGGCTCAACAGTAGCTTGCTACCAGTAACTGCCGGAAACGCTCCTGGTTGTTTTTGCTTGGATAAGTCCTGGAAGTTTCGGAGGAGAGGTGGAGAAGGAACTGTCGGTGAATCGTGCTACTTCGAAGCTTTCCAGCCTAAGCGAAGGCTCTGGACCGTGCTTGTGAGTCCCGCTGAGAGACGCCGCGGATACATTGGCTCTGTTGGGGCTATCAGTAACGTGACATCTGCAGCGCAGTGACTCGCCAGTGATGCTCAGAGCTGAGTCGGCTTTCCTCAGTGACTCTCAAAACTGAGTCGGCTTTCCTCAGTGAATCTCAGTGATTAGTCGGCTTTCCTCAGTGACTCTCAGAACTGAGTCTGCTTTTCTCGTGGCTTAGGTGCGCTTTGCCATAGAGCCGAACTCTGGTGGACCTGCTGCAGTTGGAACAAACGTGCAAGAAGGTCCAAGGATTTCACATGGATTAGAGCAGTCGTATTAACATCACGACAACACTGAATAGTTCCGGACACCGCATTAGAAGAACACCGACGAAGTGGAGGCTGTCTGAAAAAAACGGACTAATTGAGCAGTACAGGCGTGATTATCTCAAACTTTTGTGAGAATAATGATAGTTCGAAGCCTGAGCAAACGCTGAAATTGATCTGAATCATTCGACCTTTGTGTGTATTGCGACGGACGGCTCTGGAACGCTTCTGGACGGCTCTGGACGGCTCTGGAACGCTCTGGACGGCTCTGGACGGCTCTGGACGGCTCTGGACGGCTCTGGAACGCTCTGGACGGCTCTGGACGGCTCTGGAACGGCTTCTAAACGGCTCTGGAAGCGCTCTGACGGCTTGGGACGGCTCTGGAACGCTTCTGGCGGCTCTGGAACTCTTGGGGAACTGCTCTGGACGGGCTCTGGACACGCTTCTGGACGGCTCTTGGAACGCTCTGACGGCTCATGGGACGGCCTCTGGCGGCTCTGGTCGGCTTGGACGCTCTGGAACGCTCTGGACCGGCTCTGGACGGGCTCTTGGAACGCTGGGACGTGCTCTGGAACGCTCTGACGGTCTCTGGCACGGCTCTGGACGCTCTGGACGGCTCTGGATTACGCTCATGGACGTGCTCTGGAACTTTCTGTCACCATTATTACACTCGTCACAGGACATGGATAGATGGCTCCTGGATGACGCTGACTGGATAGTGGCTACGTAAGTTGCTGCTCTCTGAGTCAACCCTAACGAACCCTGTCGTCAATCTAACGGACCTGCCACGTGGACTTTGGACTAGGGCTTCACGGCAGCCCTGGACTTCGGACTAGGGCTTCACGGCAGACATGTAGAGGACATTGTCTGGCACCTGCTGAATGCATACACATTACACAAAGGTAAGATGAACTGCCTCTGTGTAGTGCACCTGCGTCATTTTGATACGGCGCATGGAGTTTAGGAGACGCGCGATAACGGATCACTGAGTTTGTGAGTCGCACGATAACGGATCACTGAGTTTGTGAGTCGCGCGATAACGGATCACTGAGTTCGTAAGACGCACGATAACGGATCACTGAGTTTGTGAGTCGCGCGATAACGGATCACTGAGCACAGTTAATGCGCGATAACGGATCACTGAGTTAACCCGCGTCCCACTGGGCATCTCCATTTCCTTCGCCCGACTGGGGGGTGTTTGAACACCCCCCCCCTCTAACTCGGCTTCTATAGCACGTAGACAAAAAACAAACACTATTCGAACTGTTATCAAAAAATCTTTTCGAAACTCTTTCAGACTTTTTTTTCGCTCACGTCAAAACTTAGGTCACCAGAGGTCATCGAAGGTCAAATTTTCCAGTCTTAGGACATCGCTCCAGAAACCTCTAAATATCTCGGAAACTATGCTATCTAGAAACAAACGTTAAAAAAAAGACAATCCAGGTTCAAGCTACTGCCGATCTTACCAAATTCCGGTCGTGCTCATTTCGGTATGTAGGTTCCTCCAAACTATTTGGATCAAGTCAATTATTTAGCTTTAAGAGGTGCATTTAAAAATGAAAATGCTGATTTTTATGGTGCCAAAACTATATTTTGAACATACAAATTACTCCTTATCCTAGATAAAGATAACCAATACTGTGTTAGGCCCACGTGTTTGTTCTCAAGGCGCTTTGAAAATGTCGATAATTTGGATCATGTTAGGTCACTAATCAAAAAAAATCGATCTCAGGTACAAACAGGTCAATGTGGGACCAGAGGTTATATTGCGATATTCAGGAGATGTGTCTTGACAGACAAACAACACTGTGTGAAGTTACACTTCTCTACTCTTCGTTTTGTTTAGAGTTAAGTGACTGAAAAAGGTGGTTGTGACCCTCGGCTGAACCTCAGAAGACCCTGCATAGATTCCCTGCAGCATTAAAACCGAGCAACTTTGAATTCATACATATAATATCATCTATTCATAAACATTTGAGAAAGGAGAATGAAGACTGATATCGCGATAAAAGAAAGGCATCTTGATATTCTCCGATTGACTTAAAATGGGCGAGGTCAGCAAAACTTTACCTCGAACCTCAGGTCGACCGATATAACAATCTGAGATAAACTTCTTGTAGATACGTGATGACTTGATGTAATTCTAAAAGTTAAATCTATCAATCCGTTAGAAACTGGTGGTCAATGGCACGATCGCATCACTTTTTGTAGGTGGCGCGTCACTTGACCTGACTGGTGCTTTGGACCTAACCGATACGAATCTTGAGATTTTCGACAAAAATGTGCCGGAAGCGATCAATGATTACGTATATGCAAATGTGGGCCGGCGCTACGAGAGCCGTTTTCGTGATCTGATAAAACAGGAGGGGGTGGTTCACCCCCCCCTCAGTGCGGAATGATGCCCGAACAGCCATACAACAATTTGCACGGCGCTACGCCGCACGCCGTTTTTTTTCGTCTAGTTCCGGAAAAAAACCTGTGGGGGGCGTGATATCCGCTCCCCCGTCCGGTGCGGGTTAAGAGGGCTACCCCTTTAAACGAGCTATCGTTTTTGGGCCTTTACTTTTGCGAGTCAAACCACAACTCAAATTACCTTCGTATCTTAGCCTCTGTGGTTGTTACACGTCGTCACAATACTAATTTCAATGTGAAACTAACAACTTGCCTATCTCAACTTCAAATCTTATGTTAATAATAGCTGTTACTTCTAACCTTTTGATGTTTTCATAAATAGGAAAATTTATTGATAGGTTGGTCAGAATTGGATTGCGCTTTTCAGCTAAATAACTTAATCTAGACTGTCTCACACTCTTTCCGATGTTGAACAGATATCGGTGCCAATCCAAAAGGTCTGTCTAAGATAGTCAAGTGTTATATCCATAACACGAAAACACCGTTGAAATTGACAACAACGGAACGGACGTGGAACTGTTGACACAACCGGGAACGGGACGTTACATGTTTCAAATGGGCACGGGAACGGAACGGCGAACGGAACGGGACGGAACGAAACGGAACCGGGAACGGAACGGGACGGAACGGAACGGAACCGGAACGGAATCCGGAAGGACAGGACACGGTAACGGGAACGAAACGGAGTACGGAATACGGCACGGGAACGGAACGTAAACGGTAACAAACGGAGGGGGTGGGAACACAAACTGGGGACAGGGAACGGAACGGGAACGGAACGGGAACGGGAACCGAACGGAACGGCGACGACCTTCCATTTATTTAAAAATGATATAAAATATGGACCTTAATTTTGTTTATTTTTGCTGAATTTTTCCCCTGGTGATCTGATTTGGCACTCTACCCACTGGTGGTCAGATTTTGTATCCTGCCCCCTGGTTGTTTGACCTGGTACGCTGCCCCCTTGTGGACTGACCTGAAACCCTACCCCCTGGTGGTCTGACCTGGTACCCTGCCCCTGGTGGTCTGACCTGGTACCTCCTGCCCTGCCCCTTGGTGATCTGACCTGGTATCATCTTGCCCTGTCCCCTGGTGGTATGCCCTGGTACCCTGCCCCTTTTGGTCTGACCTGGTACCCTGTTCCCTGGTGATCTGACCTGGTACCCTTCTTCTGGTGGTCTGCCCTGGTACCCTGCCCCCTGGTGGTCTGAACCAGTACCCTGAGCCCATGGTGGTGTGACCTTTTACCCTCCCCATGGTGGTCTGACCTGGTACCCTGACCCTGGTGGTCTGACCTGGTACCCTGACCCTGGTGGTCTGACCTGGTACCCTGTTCCCTTGTGATCTGCCCTGGTGCCCTGCCCCCCTGGTGGTCTAACCTAGTACCCTGTCCCCTAGTGGTCTTACCTCGTACCCTGCCCCCTTTTGGTCTGACCTGGTACCCTGTTACCTGGTGGTCTGACCTGGTACCCTGTTACCTGGTGGTCTGACCTGGTACCCTTCCCCCTGGTGGTCTGACCTGGTACCCTGTCCTCTGGTGATCTGACCTGGTACCCTGCCCTCCTGTGGCCTGACTTGGTACCCTGACCCTCTGGTGGTCTGACCTGGTACCCTGCCTCCTGGTCATCTGACCTGATACTCCTCCCCTCTGCTGGTCTGACATGGTATCCTGACCCCTGGTGGTCTGATCTGGTATCCTGTCCCTAGTCGTCTGACCTGGTACCCTGCCTCCTGGTGGTCTGACCAGGCACCCTGCCCCTGTTGGTCTGACCTGGTACCCTGCCCATGGTAGTCTGATCTGGTACCCTGTTCCCTGGTGATCTGACCTGGCAGCCTGCCCCCTGGTTGCCTGACCTGGTACACTGCCCCTGGTGATCTGATTTGGTACCCTGCCGCCTGGTGGTCTGACCTGGTAACCTGGTACCCTCCTGCCCTCCCCTTCTGGTGGTCTTACCTGGTACGCTGCCCCTTGGTGATCTGATTTTGTATCCCGCCACCTGGTGGTCAGACCTTATGTCCTACCCCCTTGTTGTCTGACCTGGTACGCTGCCCCCTTGTTGTCTGACCTGGTACCCTGCCTCCTGGTGGTCTGAACTAATATCCTGCCCCCTGGTGGTTTGACCTTGTACTCTCTTGCCCTTCCGCCTGGTGATCTGACCTGGTATTTTCTTGCCCTGCCTCCTGTTGGTCTGCCCTGGTACCCTGAGCCCCTGGTGGTCTGCCCTGGTATCCTCCCCATGGTGGTTCTGACCTGGTAGCCTGCCCCTGGTGGTCTGACCTGGTACCTTCCCCAGTGAACTGATCTGGTATCCTCTTGCCCTGTCCCTGGTGGTCTGACCAGGTACCCAGAGCCTCTCGTGGTCAGACCTGGTACCCTGACCCTCTGGTGGTCTGACCTGGTAACTTGCCCCTGGTGGTTTGACCTGGTACCCTCCCATGGTGTTTTGACCTGGTAATCTGCCCCAGGTGGTCTGACCTTGTTCCCTCCTTCTGGTGGTCTGAACTGATACCCTGTTCTCGGGTGGTCTAACCAGGTCAAACAACCAGGGGGCAGGGTACAAAGTCTGACCACCAGTGGGCAGAGTACCAAATCAGATCACCAGGGGGCAGCGTATCAGGTAAGACCACCAGGGGGCTGGGCAGGAGGGTACCAACTACCAGGTCAGACCACCAGGGAACAGGGTACCAGGTCAGACCAAGAGGGGGCAGGGTACCAGGTCAGATTACCAGGAGGCAGGTTATCAGTACACCACNCTGGTGGTCTTACCTGGTACCCTGCCCCCTTTTGGTCTGACCAGGTACCCTGTTCCCTGGTGGTATGAACTGGTATCCTGACCCTCTGGTGGTCTGACCTGGTACCCTGCCACCTGGTCATCTGACCTGATACCCTGCCCCTCTGTTGGTCTGACCTGGTATCCTGACCCCTGGTGGTCTGATCTGGTATCCTGTTCCTGGTCGTCTGATCTGGTACGCTATCCCTGGTGGTCTGACCTGTTACCCTGACCATCTGGTGGTCTGACCTGGTACCCTGCCACCTGGTCATCTGACCTGATACCCTGCCCCTCTGTTGGTCTGACCTGGTACCCTGAGCCCCTGCAGGGGCTCAGGGTACCACCATGGTGGTCTGATCTGGTATCTCTGTCCGGTGGTCTGACCTGGTACCTCACTTCTAGTAGTCTGACTGGTACGCCTCGCTTCTGGTGGTCTGATTGGTACCTCTTCTAATGTCTGTCCTGGAACTCTGTCCCTGGTGGCTGACCTTGGTTCCTGTTCTGGTGAATCTGACTGATACTGCCCTGCCTTGTGGCGCGTTGGTACTGACTTGTTGGGCTGACTGGTCCTGCTCCTGGTCGATTCTGACCTATGCCTGCTCTTGTTGGCTTCCTAGGTATCCTGATCTCTCTTGGTCTGCCCTGGTACCCTGTCCCTGGTGGTCTGACCTGGTATCCTGCCCCCTGGTGGTCTGACCTGGTACCCTGCCCCCTGTGGTCTGACCTGGTACGCGGCCCCCTGGTGGTCTGACCTGGTACCCTGCCCCCTGGTGGCTTGACCTGGTACCATCATGCCCGGCCACCATGGTGTCTCACCTGGTACGTTATCCCCCTGAAGTTTTGATCTGGTGCGCTGCGTCCCTGGTAGTCTGACCTTGTACGCTGCCCTCAGGTGGTCTGGCTTAGTACCTATACCCCTGGTTGTCTGACCTGGTAAGCTGCGCCTGGTGATTTGATTTGGTACCCTGCCCCCTGGTGGTCTGACCTGGTACCCTCCTGCCCTCCCCCTTTGGTGGTCTTACCTGGTACGCTGCCCCTTTGTGATCTGATTTGGTATCCCGCCACCTGGTGGTCAGACCTTATGTCCTACCCCCTTGTTGTCTGAACTGGACGCTGCCTTGTGGTTGACGGCACCGTACTTCATGTTGGTCTGACTGGTACTTCGACCCTGGGGTCTGACCAGGTACTCCATGGTGGTTCTGACTGGTACTGTCTGGTGGTTGTAGTATTCTCTGTGGTGGACTGGTACTGTTCTGGTGGTCTGTCTGGTCCATGTCTGGTTGTTGACTATACCTGTTCCTGGTGGTCTTACTGGTATCTGCTTTTTGGTCTGACCTGGTGTGCCCCTGTGGTCGACCTGTTCCTGCCCCTAGTGGTCTGACCTGGCTCACAATTTGATTGGCCAATTGGGCATCACCGGGTTTGCCGACAATAGTTGGGTCAGCCAGGCGTAGTGGGTCTGCCTGGCGTAATAAACACATACGCCAGGCAGGACCAGAGTTAACAGCCTGGGCTGCCTGATCAGGCAACGAGCAAGGCTGAGCTGAAATGTTTTTTTTTTTTTTAATGTATGTATTGTTTAATTTATCACTGAGCAGCTCCATCGAGCGTTAAACACCAATAACGTCATAATGAACGTTATACTATCAAGTGTGAATTCTGGTCAGGCATGACCCAAGTATCAGCTCGATTATAATTGTTTGGTGCCTCAACTCGGGCCTGCCCAAGCTGGTTAGTGCGCAGGCGAAGAACCGAGTTGGACCCAATAGAAGATAATCGTAAGTTGGCAAACTGGGTATGCCTATGTTTAGCCAAGTTGCGAGCAGTGCCAACTTAATTGTTGGTGGGACCATGCCTGGTGATTTGACTGGTACCTCCTGCCCTGTCCTGGTAGATCTGACTGGTATCCTTCTTCTGGTTGGTCTCACCTATGTACCAGGTCCTGTTCCTGGTGTCTGTTGGTATACTTGCTCCGGTTGGTCTGACTATACCTTCCTGTCCCTGTTTGGTCTTACCTGTACGGACAGTCCGTCTGCTACCTTTTTGGTCTGCTGTAGCTGGTTCCCTGTGGATCTGACTGTATCCTGCCTCTGGTGTACGACCTGTTACCATGTTAGGGTGGTGTGGTGACCTGTTTTACACTCTCTCGGGGGATCTGACCGTTGGGATGTTTATCGTTATGAGATGGTCAAAGTTGATCATTCTGTAGACTTAAAGCCAAATTGTATGGGTCCACTTTTATGACCTTAAATTTTTGACTCATTGCAACTTTTAATTAGGGCGGGCCGAGCTTAGATTTTATGCCTATCGTAATCAAAAGGTCAAACTTGATCATTCTGTTGATTTTTAATGAAATCGTAGGGGTCCACTTTTATGACCTTGATTTTTTTCGCATTGTAACTTTTTAGATATGGTGGGCCGAGCTTAGCTTTTATGCCTATCGTAATCAGAAGGTTAAACTGTATCTTATTTGTCATTTTCACTGAAATCGTAGGGGTCCATTTTTGTGCCCTTGAACTTTGATCCCTTGTTTCTCTTAAACTTATGCGGGTCGAGCTTAGCTTTTATGCCTATCGTAATCAGAAAATTAAACTTTATCATATTGTAGATGTCCATCAAAATCGTAGGGGTCCGTTTTTGTAACCTTACATTTTAAATCCCTGTTTCTCTTTAACTATGGCAGACCGAGCTTAGCTTTTATGGTTATCGTAATCAGGAGGTCATACCTAATTATATTGCAGATTTTCAGCGAAATCGTCGGGGTCCGATTTTATGACTTTGACATTTGACCCATTGTAACTTCCTAATTAGGGCTGGCCGAGCTTAGCTTTTATGCCTATCGTAATCAGAAGGTAAAACTTGATCATTTTGTCGATTTTCAGTGAAATCGTAGGGATCCACTTTTATGACCTTGAATTTTTGACTCTTTGTAACTTTTTAACTAGTTCGGGCCGAGCTTAGATTTTATGCCTATCGTAATCAGAAGGTTCAACTGTATCTTTTTCGTCATTTTCATTGAAATCGTAGGGGTCCATTTGTATGACCTTGAACTTTGATCCCTTGTTTATCCTAAACTAAGGCGGGCCGAGCTTAGCTTTTATGCCTATCGTTATCAGGAAGTTAAACTCTATCATATTGTAGATTTTCATCGAAATCGTAGGGGTCCGTATTTATGACCTTGACCTTTGACCTATTGTCACTTCTTAATTAGGACGGGCCGAGCTTAGCTTTTATGCTCATTGTGATCAGAACGTTAAGTTCTATCATTTAAGAGCTTTTGGGTCCATTCTGAGGGGTCCGTTTCAGCTAGAATATCCATCTACAGATTGATATCCACCTGCTGCTAGCTTGACCAACGTCACGTCCCCCTCGTTATCTTCCGACCTAATAACCAGGGGCGTATTTAGGGGGGGGTCACCGCACCATGCCCCCCCTAGGGTGCATCAAATTACAAGGTGATTTTTCAAAGTGAATAATTCGATCTGTCTGGGTCTGCATTCTTGTTCGAATGTGGTGGGCAATGCTATTTCTGTGAAGTTTCGAGAGGAATTCCGGTGATATTAAAAAAACCCCCCCAGGGGTCCAACACAGACGATGATGTTGGGTGTGAAAGGGACTGTCCCACCATAACAATATATTTGAGTTTGAGATAGCCTTTTCCGTGTTTGGCATTGATATTATGTGATGGTTTATAAGGTTAATACAAACCACCGAGGTTCGAAATCACAAAGAAAAATTTGAGTTTGGTTTGGACATCTCCAACGAAAGAAACCTTTATAGTGTATGAGCATAAAGGGGTTCTTAATCGATGTCGTCATCTCTCTTTCCCCAATGTTTGTGGAAAGTCAGACTTGTTTTACATTTTGGCTGTGCATAAGCCATACGGCTATCATTACATATAGCAGCGTGAAGGTTTTAATCTATTTTCCCAACAAATCCTCATATGACGTCATCAGCCCAAATATTAAAGTTTTTTATGAAATTAAGCACTGTTTAGTGATAAACAAATGTTCATAATCGTTTCGGGCAGCAATTACTTAATAAATTAAGCACCAAATTGCAGCGTACATTTGATAACTTTTTGCAAAGGGTGAGGACAGGCCTTTAAAATAACGACCTTTGTTCCAGTTTCTCACGTGGCTCTTGGCTAGCGTCATTGGGCGTCAAGCGGGGGGGGGGAGTGTTCCCGCTTTTAAAGAGGGCACCCTGTTCTCTCAGGACATTTTCGGATTTTTACATTACGCCTATGGGCGTTGCATGGAAAGAATCGACTTCAATGTGCCTCCCCCCCCCCCTCCCCAACTTTTAGGAGGTGTCGACGCTCTTGCTATTACTCACGAGAGAACAAAATACGAAACAAGGTACTTATATAACAAATCGAGTCTTTTCTCTTCGAAGATACATCCAAACTAGTACAGCATGAAGGCTTTAAAAACGAACATTTAACACACAAACTTCTAGCTCGGTTTCGTCTGCAGGAAAGGTAATTGTATTAAATTGGCTGATTAGAACGGTCATGTTCGACGGTCCGCAGTACGT
>VOPJ01016053.1:0-10781 GCA_014673585.1 Semibalanus balanoides | reverse complement strand
GTACCCCCTTGGCTATGTCCCTGGCCTGTTAATTATTGTAAGTTCTATGCATGTGCTAAAAATTGCAGTAGGTACTACCTCTGGTGTGTGTGGACCAAGGAAACCGGTTCAAAATCCCACAGCCAAGCAGATGTGCAGTTGCAAAACGATTTTGGGTTTCGTATACATTTTACTATCGATGCTAGGTCCAATGAAATCTGCCTCGGGCAATGGGCATTCATCCTTTAAATGGCAGATGCGAAATGATATTATTTATGTATGTATTTATTTATTTATTCATGCAACTCAACAGGTCAATCACCTAATTACAAGGGGTATCGGTGGGTCGCATGGCGCCGCTGTTAGGCTACGGACAATGGCAGCACGACCATAGGGGCCACGGGGGTTACAGGGGCAAGACCTGCCACCTCTGACCCCGCCGTGACACTGGGGGTTGGCATTGCCACCACGCTTTAAGGAGTATTTTAGTGCCACCGTCAAAATTCTACTGGTGCCTGTTTTGGTCAAAATTGTAAGAATTTTTGACTGCTTTTGAACATAATACACTCACTATTCGGGTCCGCCGAAATTAGGGAAACGCTTATATTATCTGAGTTACCTTCCACTGAGAGGCGCCCACGCAAGCTACATACATTAATTTCGTACCATAGTTCGCTCACGGTCTCAGGAACGTACAATTTAAATGATTTCGCCCTGGGTCCATTCGTAAGCCATGGGTGACAGTGAGGAACCTTATAGCGAACCGGCTTTGCGCGGAAACGGCACCGGTGCCGTCTCCAAGGCGCTGAACGTGTCAAGAAAGTGTATAAAAATGGCCCGAGACATGCTGAATCTGTGATGAAATTTTGAGAGAGGCCAGGGAAGGAAGAGATAAAACAAAGAGACTGAGACCATCCAGAAGGTGAAAAAGGTCATCAGACCGAATCTGAGAAGAACGTTGGCGAGGTCCAGCTTCACAGTTGCCAACGAGAAGATCAACAGGGAGTTGCTGGAGCAGCACGTCTGGCCCGGGATACGTCGTGCGCACCCTGACGGCAAGTACGGGTTCCAGCAGGACGGCGCCCCTGCACTCACGGCCGAGAAAACTCAAGAGTTCCTGAAGTCGAATATGACGAACGTCAGGACACAGGAGCTGTGGGCCCCGTCATCAACCGACCTCATCCCCTTGAATTCTACCTGGGCGCGTTTGGAGGCCGAGGTGTGCAATGTCTCTCACCCGAACCTTGAGCCGCTGAAGTCTGACATACGGAAGTACTGGTACATGGACAAGCATGGACAAGCACTACAGCCAACGTGTCTGCAGTGCTTCCAGGTCTCGTGTGGAGAGAGTGATTGAGGCTGAGAGTGACTACGTTGGGTAGCTGCAGACGTGATGACCCGATGTATTTGTCTGGAAAATTAAATGCCATTGGAATAATTATTTCTTTTGATTTGGTGCAAGTCCTCTCAGATGTCATAAGCGTTACCCTAATTTCGGCGGACCCTGTAGATATATGGAACAGTTCCCTTCGTCGACCAATGCAAATTATTGTCACGCATAGGTGTACCCAAGGGGGGGGGCAAAAGGGGCAATTGCCCCCCCCCCTGATCGTCCATACGTGCCCCTGGCCAATGAGCCTCCTTTGGAAATAGGGCCCGAAGGGTCCTATTTTCTCTCGAAAGACCACGCGAAGCGTGATCTTTAGAGTGTTTAGAGCACATCACAGGCTCTTCCAGTGGCGTAACCAGGATTCGCTTCAGGGGGGGGGGCACAAGTGCACAAGCACCACTAAAAAATTATCGGATTTTGCCCACTATATTTTCAGAGGGGCATATTTTCAACTTTTTTCACGAAAATTAAAACAAAAACATTATTTTTCAGGGGGCCCCAGGTACATCCCCCCAAAAAATCGTCATATTTGGCCAGGTCGGCGAAATACGGCGAAATTGTGTAAGAGCACCGTGGGCACAGGCCCTATTTCGTGCACTGAGGCACTAAGAGGGGGCACAGGGTTCACGTGCCCCCAATGGACCGACTTGTCTCACTTTAAAAATAATGATCGCGACGTCCTTTTTGCCCCTTTTTGGGGGGGCCCTGCAAGTATAGGTGGCCTAAATCCGGGGAGATTTTTATTTCGCAACTTTTGCTTTTCGGGGAGGGGGCCTTTGCTGAGGGGACCCTTGGGGGATGCCCGTGCCCTCTCTTTTCGAAGATCTGGCTGCCGTCTCTGGCCGCACTAGCCAAATGTGGTGAGGTCCTGTTGAATGCTCCAAAGCTTGTTGCTCTGCATCCATGAACCCGAGAGGCCGCCTGAGGGGCACTTTCTGACCATAGAACCTTGGAAAAAACTGAAGTGCTCTGAATTCATTAAAGACCACGCTTTGCGTGGTCTTAGATTGGGAAATATGGGCCCTTCGGGCCCTATTTCCAAAGGGGGCACATGGGTCAAGGGGGCGACGCACGCCTGAGGGGCCCTCTTTGCCACTGAGAAGACACTCTGGCACGCCTTGGGGTACTCTGACCTCAAAACCTCTGAAGACCTCTGAAGAGCCTCTGATGTGCTCGAACACTCCAAAGACGCACGCCTTCGCGTGGTTTTAGTAGAGAAAATAGGGCCCTTTTCGGGCCCTATTCCCACAAGGGGCCCATCTGACCAAGTGGGCACGCACGGAACCCGGTTCAGGGGGGGGGGGGGGCAATTGCTCCTTCCCCCTTGGGGTACGCCTATGGACTCTTCAGAGGTTCTTAGAGTTTTTGAGGTCAGAGTATCCCCAAAGGCGACCAGAGTGCCACCTCAGGTGCAGCCAGAGTGTCTTCTCAAGGTGGCAAGAGGGCCCCTCAGGCAGTCAGAGTCATAGGCGTACCAAGGGATGGTAGGGCAAAAGGGCAATTTGCCCCCTGAAGGTCTGTGCGTGCACGCTTGACCCATGTGCCCCTTTGGAATTAGGGCCCGAAGGGCCCGTATTTTCCATCTAAGACCACGCAAGCGTGGTAAATTCAGAGCACTTTCATTTTTTTCTCTCCGAGGTTCTAGATAGGTTAGAGGCCCTTAGGCGCATCTGGGGTTTCCATGGATGCAGAGCACCAAGGCCTCTTGAGCATCAAACTGGACTCACTACATTTCGCTAGTGCGGCCAGAGACGCAGCCTGACTTTTCAACAAGGGGGGCAACCGGCATCCAAGGCCCCCCGTTAGCATAGGTCCCCGAAAAATGTCGCGAAAGTATAAAAATCTCCCCGGATTTAGGCCACTATGTTTTGCAGGGCCCCCAACAAGTCGCAAAAAGAAACGTCGCCGACCTTTTTTTAGTGAAAAAGTCGGTCCATTGGGGGGCACATGCACTTTGTGCCCCCTGCTAGTGCCTCAGTGCACGAACTAGGGCCTGCACTCACGGTGCTCTTACACAATTTCGCCGTATTTCGCCGGTGTTGCAAATACGTCGATTTTTTGGGGGGGGATGTACCTGGGGTTCCCTGAAAAATAATGTTTTTGTGATTTTTTTCTCGAAAAAATAATGTTGAGAATATGCCCCTCTGGAAATATAGTGGGCCAAATCCGATGATTTTTTTAGTAGGGTTACCTTGTGCCCCCCGACCGAACTCCCCCCTGAAGCAAATCCTGGGTACGCCACTGTTGTCACGTAAGTCTATATCGGTATGCAGACTATTCTATTCTATCTAATCATGATCATAACATTCGCCTATTTGACCGAATCTTTCGCTCCGTATCGGGTAATCTAAATTGACTTATCTAACCGAGAGCACGCCAATGCAATAGCTGTGCCGGCGCCACTGAGCGGAGCAGGGCAGGGTGACGGTGACGGGCAGAGAAGGGCGGTGCGGAGTAGGACGGGACAGGACAGGGCGGGGCAGGGTAGGGCGGGACAGGACAGGGAAAGACAGGACAGGACGGGACACAGGTGGGGCAGAGGCAAATCAGTGCAGTAAAGAGCATGACAGGTTATGGCGGGACAGAGCAGGGCAGAGCAGGGCAGAGCAGGGCAGAGCAGGGCAGAGCAGGGCAGAGCAGGGCAGAGCAAGGCAAGACCATGGTTGGGTAGGGCAAGACAGATGATGGAGCCTAGGGCAGGGCAGAGGCAGGGCACAACAAGGCAGAGACGGGAAGGGCAGGGTAGACGCGTAATATTTGAATTGCAAAATGCAATACAATTAATGCTAACCTGTGCACAGCCAGGGTTCGCGCCAACCACAGAGTGCCGGGAGGGAGGCGGATAGCCGCCCCCTATTAACATCTTTAAAACCACACGGTGTAGCGATAAGCGGAAAGCCATTTAGATGTTACGACGCTAGAGGTACCTAATTGGAGACAAGCTCTATCGAAAGTATAGCGGCCGTTTCATAGGCCGGTCTATGTTGAGGTCACCATGGAGTTCATCAGAAGCCCAATTTCGCCTAATGGGCGCCCATGGATATCCGTCATGGATCCATCATGGATAATGAATCCGCCAGTGGGCGCCAGGCGGGGCCAGCCAGAACAACCACTGCGTGTTGCATGACGTCACGTGTCATACAAAGAGAAACTTAATTTTGTATGCACATTTATCCATCTTTGGCCAAAGCCAAAGTCATGATCGTAGTTTTGAGCCCAAAATGCCCATTATCAAGTAGCTTGCTGGCAACTATCGACAAATCGGACAAGGTGATTTCCTGCCTTAACGCATCCAAGTGATGGCAATTTCATGTAACCACTAAGCTCACCTGATAGCTGCTACCCTGAGGGTTCAGAAGACACACCAGGAGTCTTCCAACGAAATAGCGAAACAGTGTAAATTTACCTTCGAGATTGAAACCAGCCTGGCACTGTCCGTTAAAAGAAAAATGTGATATGTTAAAGAACAACCGGATTTGATAAGCACTATTAAGTCCTTTTTTAATTCGCGCCCAGTGGCCCGATAACATCGTTCAAAGTTTAGTTTTCTTCCAGTCAATGACCTTGACGAATCCGCCACCACTACGTACCCAAATCAATTAATTGAAGCCTTGTGCAACTATGGAAATTAGTGTGTTTTTTTTGCTTAATCATTCTACCCAAATTTGTAATGTCAGAAAACATTTCATGTCTTATTATGCCTGATTTAAGCTCAATAATAGGCATGAAGGAAATATTTGTTACGATGAAGGAAAGATTTGCCCAGAAAGGTTTTTTGACTTTTACGAAGGGATTTTGATTTCCCAGCATTATATAATGAAGTTTTTCCCAACCGAAGTTTTGCTGATGATTGGTCCTCCGATTCCGGAGATACCAAATGGAAAAGAGTATGTGCACGTTTCCATGGCAACGACTCAAATGCGGCAGAAGTGCTATATTCGTTTAACGCAGTTAACAAGAACCACAATGTCTTAGGTTCCTGCGCATCGGCGTCTCATCCAATTGCAATAGCGTCAGCTGACGGTTGGTCAGTTGATATCCCTTTCTCCGTGATTACAGTTAACTTAAGCAAACGCTTCCATATACGTAGTGGTGTGCATAAATCGTAAACAGCTTTTAGATTCTTATAACTTATAAGTAATGAAATTAATAATTGTTTTTTGTTATTTGTGCTGCTTGGATAAGCGTTTGATGACGATTCAAAATCGTAAGTGGTCCTTAGGCCTTGTTTAAGCCTGTTTTTGCGATATCATCCGGAAGAGGCAGAGTCCCTTAAACAGCACTCGTCTACGGACCGATGCTAGAATATCATATCTAGTCAAATTTCTCCCGAATGTTGTAGATCGATCGCCCAGTCGCCCAAAAGCTGCCAGCGACCGATCCTGTAGTAGATCCCTGACTGTGTAGTGATAATAAAAGATAAAGAAATGACATGCACTAACTTATCTTTCTTTGCAGTGGAACACTACTCGTCCAGAGGCCGAAAATGCAAAATCACTCTTGGATAAGTATATGCTTCAGAGGGCACTTCCCATTCTGGTCTACAAGACAAGATTGGAGGCAGGGTGAGCATTTAGTGAGACGAGAGGCCTGTTTACGGACCTGCGGTTGACTGCGGTTCGACGGTCAGCAGTGGTTGGAAGCCGGGAGGGGTAACTAAAAGTGGAGATGGGCGAAAGTTATGACGTCACACGGCTGCGGTTGGCGGCGGTTCCGGCGGTTGGAACAAAGCAACCACCATTCAGTGTTCAAGAGACGCCTGCTTGTGGTGACGCATGAGGAAAGTGGCGGGGCTCTAGAGCCTGCTGGAAACCGCTGAACCGCAGGTGGTCGTGAACGGGGCTCAGATGTCAGTTGTGTGTATAGTTTTGGAATTTGAACCCTGTGTTCTTCATCTTCTGAATTGAAAGTCACTTTTACACTTTCTTCAACAATGAATATGGCAACATATGTCGGCATATTGCTGCTCGCAACAGTTTCACATAAGCTCGTACACATCCTAGTATTTATATTTTTAGTTTTTATTTGTGATCCTAGTGACTGATATGGATTCTAAGTAAAAGCTTCACACTTTTGGCCTCGGTGCAGCATTTGCATATCACAGTTGATTCGCATTGCACCATCATGTGTTGGCTGTGTGCACTGTCGGGCCTGGAACGGTCAACACGCTGTTTTTGTGGGGAAGTTACAAAAGGTTTGTCAGTATGCCAAAAACTCATCTTATAGGTATCACTTGCTTCTGATTAAAGAAACCCTTCTTTGTTGTTTGTTTCATTATATTGCTAAGATAGCGGATAATATTATGCTGATGATGTATGTACAAAAGGCTGTATGTAANAACACTGTAAAAACGAATTCCTTACTCGCGTCCCAATAACCTGCAACCGCTTTCTACAGGACAATCCTTCAAGCAACTTTTTCTCCGTAGGTAAACCAGGTTCTAAGTCGACTACGCAGGTTTGCAAGCACAGGGCACCTTTCTTCAATAGCTATCACCCGTCAATATCGCTGTGTGTTCTAGCAAGCGAGCGTGGTGTGTGCGTGTGTGTGCGGTATATGTGCATGCGTTACCATGTGCGCGCGCGCGTCGCGCGCGCCGCGTGTTTGTGTGTGTGTGGTGTGTGTGTGGGTGTTGTGTGTGTGTGTGTGTGTGTGGTGTGTGTTGGTTGTGTTGTGTTGTTGTGTGGTGTGTGTTGTGTGTGTGTGTGTGTGTGTGTGTTGTGTGTGTGTTGTGTGTGTGTGTGTGTGTGTGTGTGTGTGTGTGTGTGTGTGTGTGTGTGTGTGTGGTGTGTAGCTTATGTAGGTGTAGGTGTAGGTGTAGGTTGGTGTAGGTGTATGGTGTAGGTGTAGGTGTAAGGTGTAGGTGTAGGTGTAGGTGTAAGGTGTAGTGTAGTGTAGGTGTAGGTGTAAAGGTTAGGTGTAGGTGAGGTGTAGGTGTAGGTGTAGGTGTAGGATAGTGTAGTAAAGGTGTAGGTGTTATGGTGTAGGTGTAGGTGTAGGTGTAGGTGTAGGTTAAGTTTAGGTGTGTGTGTGAGTGTGCGTTTGTGTGTGTGTGTGCGTTTGTGTGTGTGTGTGCGTTTGTGTGTGTGAGGTGTAGGTGTAGGTTAGGTGTAGGTAGGTGTAGTGGTGGTGTAGGTTAAGGTTGTAGGTGTAGGTGTAGTGTAAAGGTTATGTGTAGTGTGGTAGGTGTAGGTGTAGTGTAGGTGTAGGTGTAGGTGTAGGTGTGTGTGTGTGCGCGCGCGTTGGCGTGCGTGCGTGAGGTGCTGTGCGTGCGTGGCTGCGCTGCGTGCGTTGCGTTGCGTGCCGGTGCGTGCGTGCGTGTGCGTGCGTGCTGCTGCGTGCGTGCGTGCGTGCGTGCGTGCGTGCGTGCGTGCGTGCGTGCGTGCGTGCGTGCGTGCGTGCGTGCGTGTATGTGTTGGTGATGTGTTTGTGTTTGTGCATGTGCGTGTTGATGTATTTATTAATTTAAGAACAGACGGCTTCCGTAATTGGGTTATTGTACCTGTGGAATGCTTATACGAAATAAACAAATAAATAAACAAATAAATAAACAAATAAAATGTCCCATGTCTCAACCGGTGTCTACAAAACATCCCGGGGAAGGAAAGGCTCGACATTGTGGAGGCAGTAAGGAATGTGGCGGGAGAGTGAGAGCGCGTCATTGCGCTTCGCGACCTCGCATACTTTGGAGCTGTTCAAACAAGCGAGCAAGTAAGTAATACAAAATGCAAGTCAACGTTACGTAGACGTTTACGTAGACATCGCCAGTCCAAACGATGGTACGGTAAGGGCAGATCCAGGGGGGAAAAGGGGCCATGCCCCCTCAAAGGTCCTGAGACTATGTTTTGCCCCCCCCCCCTCCCCCCAACTGTCGGACGTACAGCTGTACAAATTGCTTTTGCAACAGTCAAAATACAGCCATCCACAGTGAAAACTCGAAAATTTCTCGCCGCTTCGCGGCATGAGACAAAATACGCAATTGTTTAATGATAGAAATTGGGAAAATGGGAAAATTAATTAATGAAGTGTCTGGCAGTCTCCTCCTGGCGGTACCTATTTGCTAGCCTCAGGGCCCACTCTATCCATACAATATTAACTTTCAAGTGGGCTACATGTTAAGTTAGTCTGCCTATTTCCGAAAAAGGTGACGCGAACGCAGAGACGCGGACATCGGCACCAGGAAGCTGCTTCTGCGGTGTCCAGATGTGCTGGACGAAAATGCTGATAGTGGGACCAGGCCAGGACCATCTCCCCAAGCCATTTCGTCCGAGGCTCCCCCAGATCCGCAGGCACCATTCATGTGCGGAAAAGCCGTTCTGCCGCTAGCTGTTTTCAAACCATTTGCACTGTTACCAATTGTTTGCTTCAGTTCGGTGCATATGTATACAGTTATTTTTATCCCATATACCTACTTAAGTTATTAAGCACTTACTGCAGCCGTCATCGTGATTACCTATGCCGAACAATATATTGGTCAAAAACTACATTAATTTCAAATTTCTCATAACCGGAGATGTCAAACCCCAGGCATAGGTTTTTACTAGTCTGGTTTCAAATATAAATTTTCGTTTTCCACAACCTAAAATAAAACTTTTACACGACTTCGCGCGTCAACATCGGTCCGCCATCGTCATAACAAAGCCATCGCCATTGCTCGGTTCCATGTGTAACGGGCGAATTTAATGAACAAGCATGTTTAGCTTTTTATCCTACAAGGAACCGTCTAGTGTGTTCTGGGTTTTTATCAAGGCAAACCCGTAAAAATAGCGCCGCTTGCGGCGCTAAATAACAAAACCATTTTAATATAATCCACATTACAATGCAAAAGGCTTAAAATGCACGCAAAAATAAGCACATTTGGTCATTCAGCCATCCCACACTCAAAAAATTTAATCGGGCGACGACCTTGGGTACAGGTTGACAATTGGGAAATGTTTGCTCTGGACTGTAAGGCAATGTCGGAAAGCAAATCCAAACCTGAAACTGACATCTTTCCTTTTTCGATAGCCAAAAAAAGTCGAAAACGAGAAAAAAAAATTTCAATTTAGTTCGAATGTTTTGTATGGGAGCTTCCGAAGGTAGGACCCGCGCTAAAGCATGAGCTTGTGCGCTGTCCTGACTCACCACACATCGCGCAATTCCTGTTGGCCGGCAGAATTGTATGGTTGCAAAAATAAATGAACAAATCCGGGAAGAAATTTGATAATTGGGGCCGCTAAAAACAGTCCCTGCCCCCCCCACCCCCCAAAAAAAAAAAAAACAAAAAAAAAAAAAAAAAAAAAAAAACGGCCGGCTGGATCCGCTCTTGCCCAATTTCAGTGTAATTTTGCCAGCATATGTATAATTGCTGTCAATTCAGGTACTGAAATTTCAGCAAGATGCGCCGCATGAGTAAAAAGTGATTTCAGAAAAACATCAAGGAGGCCTGTCAGCCCCCCTCGTAAGGTGAGGGTTAATTTTCAAGGTGGCTACATGTTTAGCTAGCCTGCCGAGTTCCGAAAAGGCGACGCAAACGATATGACGCGAACATCGGCCACCTAAAATACCTAAAATATCTAATCTAACCAAATACGTATTATAACATGGAAATCCACATTAAAAATGTTGCAAAGCCACAAAACACAAAGCCAATACACGCACACAAAACGGATACACATTTTTTTCTTCATTTCAGCCTACCCTCTCAAGAATTATCGGTGACGCCCCTGCAAGTTGGTATGAAATAAACTTGATTATTACTTACGTGTGTATATGCTACGGAGATTGGTGTTCTGTATATGCTACGGAGATTGGTGTTCCGTGTGTTTCAATGTGATTTTCCCCCATTTTTTTTTTCTCCGATTTTGTTTGATTTATTTTTCCGAAAATAGTGTTTTTCCTTTTTTTCTCGAATGCCAAATAAGGTGAGAAGCCCAAATCAGCGGATAAAAAATGAGGTACCTATTTGCAAAAAAAAGTTGCCCCTCCAAACCAAGCGGCTGGATCCGCCCCTGTGGTGCGGTGACCCTCGGATGACAAATTATCTCCTCCCAACGATTATCTCCTCCCAACGATGGTGCGTGCGGTGACCCTCGGATAACCAATGACTATCAGCGAGTTCGGAAAGTGGCTAATGCTGGCGGCACATCCTAAGGCTTAGTGCTGAACAGCATATTTGGAGGAAACCATCCAGCATCCACGGCCTCCTGGCTTTATTCATAGGATAGCATTCCAATCCACTCTGCTGAACCCTAGAATATCAGACACCGTCCCATCCATGAAGACAATAGCCTGTCGTTCCAGTGATTGAGTCCCTACCCTCGATTGTGTTAAGTGCCCCCCCCCCCTCCTCTGTAGCCCGGACGTCACTGGTGACCTTGAACGTGTAAAAAGCACGTTCCCAGTGGCCAGTCTGCCGGCCGGTCCATCGAGC
>VOPJ01016047.1:0-10492 GCA_014673585.1 Semibalanus balanoides | reverse complement strand
TTTTGGTAGTCTCAGGACGCTCTGGCAGCGGCGGCGAGTTGTCTGAAGGAGCCCTCAGAAGAGGGCGAGGCCGATAAACAGCTGCTGGAGACCACTGAGGAGCCTACAGCAGCGTCCCTCGACCTTGCAGTGTCCCCGCCGCCCGCCACCGCCGGTCGCCTCGAGGACGGGCGCTCCTCTCCGGATGAGGACGACGAAGAGGACGACGAGGAGGAACAGTCTGAGAAGCTGGCCGCCGAGGCGCTGCCGGAGAAACTCGCCGACGACGCGGACCAGTTGGAGAAGTTTGAGGACGAGGATCGGTCGGAGAAGATGGACGCCGGGGACGGCTGCGAGAAGTCGGACGAGGACGACCGATCGCGGAAACTCGGGGACGAGGAGCTCTCGGAGAAGGTGGTCGACGAGGACTGCTCTGAGAAGACTGAGGACGGCGACGGCGAGGAGAACAAGGCCACAGAGAAGACGGTGGCGCCGGCGGCTGAGCAGCGCCAGCGGCGGAAGCGGTCGCCGGCGGCGGGCAGGCCATCACCGGACAACCGGCGCAGCTGGACGCCCGACACGGCGCTGAAGCTGGCGCCGCTGATAGCGTCAGAGTCGGCGTCAGAGCCGGGGGACGTCGCGGACAGGAGGCGGGAGCAGCTGGGGAAGCTGACGCTGAAGCTGGAGGTGACCGGGGAGAGGACTGAGAGTCCAACGCCGCCCGCCCACTCTCCCAGGAAATACGGTAATTCAGACGTCGCAGCTGCGGAGTAACGTGATGAGCATTCTGCTTTAAAGTTGCATCATATTTTGCCCTTGACGTTAAAGCGTTCGGGGAAGTTGATTGTTGGTTGTTTTGCTCATTTTTGTAGTGCTTACTTGTATGGCATTGCTGTTTTGTTTTGCGCGCTTCAGGCATTTTCACCTTAAACCCAAATCATCATCATCAGAATTTCAGTCTCAATAACGCCTGTTATACACCTCAGCCGTCCCGCTGTCGGCATCCTCAGCCAGCCGCGTCTCGCTGCGTTTCAGAGTTTGTCTCTCAGTGGACGGAGCCGTGCGCCGCATCGGACGCTGCCGCGCTGGAGACGGCCAGCAGGATCGCCAGCTTCGTCACGCAGACGGCGGTGGACGCCGGCGCCGTGCAGAGGGCGCTGCTGTGCCAGACGGAGCGCGCCGGACTGCGCCTGCGCGGCCTGCAGACCGTGCAGGGCCTGCTGGCCAAGACCCACCTCATCCCGTCCGTCCGGCTGCATCTGCTGATGGGCTGGATCGGACTGGGGCCCACGCTGAAGCCTGATTATAGGTAGGTACCGGGGATGATGGGGTGGAGTGACCCTGGTAGAGGAGAGGGGGGGGGGCTGAGACTGGTGGTGGGATAACTGACTTGAGATGCTCTTCTTTGGAGAAAGTGAAAACAAAATACCAAGCCTTCTGAATTTGAGTGCACGTCCTCTCTCTTTGACATTGTTGGTTTCAGACGATTGTTTTTACCGTTCGCAGGCCGCCGTTCCGTTTTCCCGTCCTGTCCGACCTGCCCCTTCCGCAGCTCGCCACTGTCATGTCTGACGCTCCGCAGTCCGCAGCTGTCAGTGTCTGCCCGTGCTGTCCTGTCCTGTCTGACACTGTCTCCCCGTCTGCCCTCAGCCCGCCGCCGTGCTGTCTGCCTTGAACGTCTCCCCGTCCCTGCCTCAAGCCCGCCCCGGCTGTCCTGTCCGTTCTGACACTGCTCCCCGCTGCCTCAGCCCGCCGCCGTCGCTGGTCCTGTCCTTTCCTGACACTGCTCCCCGTCTGCCCTCAGCCGCCGCCGCGGCTGTCCTGCCGTCCCTGACCACTGTCCCCGTATGCTCCCGCCGCCGTGCTGTCTGTCCTGTCTGACACTGTCTCCCGTCATGCGCTCAGCCGCCGCCGGCTGTCCTGTCCTGTCTGACACTGTTCCCCGTCTGCCTCAGCCGGCCGTGCTGTCCGTCCTGTCTGAACGTCTCCCGCTGCCCTCAGCCGCCGCCGTGCGTACTGCCGTCTGACACTGTCTCCCCGTCTGCCCTCAGCCCCCGTGCTGTCTGTCCTGTCTACACGTCTCCGTCTGCCCTCAGCCGCCGTGCTGTCCTGTCCTGTCTGACTGTCTCCCGTCTGCCCCAGCCGCCGTCCGTGCTGCCTGTCCTGTCGAACGTCTCCGTCTGCCTCGCGCCCGCCGTGCTGTCCTGTCCTGTCTGACACTGTCTCCCCGTCTGCCCTCAGCCCGCCGCCGTGCTGCCTGGACGGCGTGCAGCTGGTGCGGCCTTACGAGCGTGCCCAGCTGCTGGTCCAGCACGGCCGGCTGATGGCCCTGGCCGCCCAGCAGCTGCGCCAGCTGGCCGCCTCGGCTGACCAGCAGTTCAGGGGCCGCGGCTGCAAGTCGAGCCGGCTGAAGGAGAACCTGAACCACATGGACCAGAACGGGCTGTCCACACTACCGGCGGCCAGGTGGGTGGTGGGCGGTGGGCGGCGGGCGTCTGGGAATGGCGGTACAGATGTAGTGAAGGTGGTTCAGTGGAGGGCTGGTGATATAGGGCTGCTCAGGACGATTACAGCGCTAGTGAGTAAGGTGTCTGAGAACAGATCTGCTATCAGCAGTATTTACCTCGAATGCGGGTGATTCGTCATTGAAAGGCTCATAGTTATGCCTCGAAATGTGGTGGCTGATTCGATCCTTACATGGTCTTAACCCTGCCTTAGCGTCCTTGTCTACCTTTGTTTTGTTCAGGTCTCGGTAACAGTTCAGGTCCCTGCTGTGGTTACACCTGTGTAAATCTTGGCCCCCCCCCCCGTCACAGATTCCTGGCTGCCCACCTTGTAGAGATCTTTTAGCGTCTGAGATGGTAATCCTGAGATGTAATCTTGCCACCCTTCCCCGCACCTCTCAGGTGGTGCACATGGTTCCTTGACAGATAGTCGAGCCGCTAAATTCAATAGAAGCATGAGTTTTCCTGAAATCAGGGAGCAGCCATGATACCGGAGCAATGGCGAGAGTACACTGTGGTCGACCGAATAAGGCTAGCTGCTATCTGTTTATCTCTTATCCCATTACTGTGCACTGACTGAGCCTCCGGGCAGCGCGTGCATGGTCAGGAAATTGACCTGACTTAGGGCGTCTCTGTCAGTCCCGCGACCGCGCGAGCGGCGAGGTCAGCACTCCGACCGACCACCCATAACTCTGTTGCCGCGCGGCCAGATATAGGCTCGGAAGGAGGCCACGATGGAGCGACAGAGTCTGTCCGCATTATAGTCCCATAGGCTTGCGTCTCGCATGGACCCTGCACAGGTAGAATGGCAAACACGCGAGCTCTGATGAACTAAAAGTCAACTGGTGGCACATCTTGGTGGAGTAGTGGTGCAGCCGCAAACCGGTCGTCAGACTGGAAGTGGGGAGACCAGGTGAGATCGGCACCAGAGTAGGTCTGGAAGTGTGGTGATCAGGACCGTGAGGATGCAGTCACTCGTACTACTACGAGAAGCAGTCAGTTGGTGCTCAGAGAAGCCAGTGAGGTGATTTGTTCTCTAAGATAGTTGAAGTCAGGATTTCTCATTCGTGTAATATTTCCAGCGTGATTTTCAAAAAGATTGTTTTGCAGTTTCAAGGAACTCTCCTGTTGAAACTTAAGCTGTCCCATCGGCGGCTCAATATTAGCCTAGTATCGAACTCGGACTGTTCTCTGTTAGATCCTAAATGTCTTCCCGCTAGTCGTGTCCCCGGACGGCGCCATGTGACTTCTCTGACCCGATTGCCTGCGTGTATCGCATCAGCTCAGCAGCAGCAGCTGACCCGGGTGCCTGTTTCCCGTGCCCCAGGACGGCGCTCCGTCCGGCGAGGGTGTGGTGATCGGTGAGCTGGGCGAGGACGGCTGGATCCGCGTCCAGTGGGACAACGGCTCCACCAACTCGTACCGCATGGGCAAGGAGGGCCGCTACGACCTGAAGCTGGCGGACGTGCCGCAGCCGCTCTCCTCCGATGATGAGGATGACGAGGACGAGCTCAGTGAGTGGCGAAAATGGGACACAGAATCTATCTGATTTTGTGAAACTGTTGCCAGACGTCTGAACTTGTCCTGTCGATGATTTTGTAACAGCTATTCTCAGCAACTATCCTCCATGGAGTCTAAATGCTGGGCCCGTTATAAGCTCAGGCTGCGTCTCAATCCGTGTGTGCACTCATTCACTTGCTGCTTTGCCTCCGTAATCAGTCGGCCTCAATCGCCTCGGATGGTCGCCACATAACCCACGTGGTTGCGGCGCCCCTAAGCCTAAATCATCACCACTCGCCTCGTCGTCTCCGCAACGCCTTGTGTCTCGCCAGTCCTATACACTCCGTCGTCCCTGATCGAAACACTGGACGTGTTTCGACTGACCCTGCTGTACTGTCTCCCCTGGCTGGCAGCTGCGACCGAAGCTCCGTCTGAGAGCCGTCAGCCGACCGCGCTGTTCCGGCACAGCTGTCTGAGACTGCTGCAGACGCACACACTGGCGCTGGGTCTGCACGGCGAGACGGCTGATACCGCCGCCGTCCATCGGCTGACGGCCCTGCTCAGGGACATAGTTCCAAAAACGGGGTTGAAGGTGTGAGGGGTGCTGGCGCTGGGTCTGCACGGGGAGACGGCTGATACCGCCACCGATCTGACGCCCTGCTCAGGGACATAGTCACGGTGAGGTGTGTGAAGGGGTGCGGCGCTGGGTCCTGCAACGGGAGACGCTGAATACCCGCCGCCGTCCACCGTCTGACGAGGCCCCGCTCCAGGGACATAGTCCAGGGGGGGGGGGGGGGGGCCACGGTTGAGGTGTGAGGGGTGCTGGTTTGGCCGCTGGGTCTGCACAGGGAGACGGGCTGATTACCGCCACCGTCTGACGGCCCCTGCCAGGGACATAGTCAAGGTGAAGGTGTGAGGGGTGCTTGGCGCTGGGTCTGCAACGGCGAGACATCTGATACTGCTGCCCGCTGACGGCCTGTCAGGGAACATAGTCACGGTGAGGTGTGAAGGGGTGCTGGCGCTGGGTCTGCACGGGGAGACGGCTGATCGCCACCGGCTGACGGCCCTGCTCAGGGACATAGTCACCGGTGAGGTTGTGAGGGGGTGCTGGCGCTGGGTCTGCACGGGGAGACATCTGATACGCTGCCCCGGCTTTGACGGCCTGCTTCAGGGAACATAGTCCCACACGGTGAGGTGTGAGGGGTTGCTTGGCGCTGGGTCCTGCACGGGGAGACATCTGATACTTGCTGCCCCCTGACGGCCCTGCTCAGGGAACATAAGTCACGGTGAGGTGTGAGGGGGTGCTGGCGCTGGTCTGGCACGGGGAGACATCTGATACTTGCGCCTTCGCTGACGGCCCTGCTCAGGGACATAGTCACGGTGAGGTGTGAGGGTGCTGGCGCTGGGTCTGCACGGGGAGACATCTGATACTGCTGCCCGGCTGACGGCCCTTGATCAGGGACTAGTCACGGTGAGGGTGTGAGGGGGTGCTGGCCTGGTCTGCACGGGGAGACATCTGATACTGCTGCCCCGGCTGACGGCCCTGCTCAGACATAGTCACGGTGAGGTGTGAGGGTGCGGCGCTGGGTCTGCACCGGGGAGACGGCTGATACCGCCACCGGTCTGACGGCCCTGCTCAGGGACATAGTCACGATGAGGTGTGAGGGGGTGCTGGCGCTGGGTCTGCACGGGCGAGACGGCCTGATACTGCTGCCCCGGCTGACGGACCCTGCTCCGGGACATAAGCGGGGTATACTCATGGCTCTGATATTGTCCTTGTTGATACAGGGTGAAGCGCGTCTAACGTACCGCCTGTCTGCCGGCAGCACGGCCGCTCAGAGCCGGTGTCGCCGCTGCAGGAGCCGGAGGCCTCTCTACACGCGCAGCACCGCAGCTGGGCCACGCTGCCGCTGCTGCGGGCCGCCGCCGCCAACTCTCCAGCTGTGTGCCGGGCGCTCTGCCGGCCAGCCTGGACGGGACTGCTGCTGGACAGGATCGAGCCGCACGTACCGGTTAGTCTGCCGCGCCGCTGGGGACGAGCCGAACGTACCGGTCAGTGTGTAATGGGGGAGCTCGGCGAAAGCCGCCGAGCCGCGAGCGGGGGCAAGGAAGGTACGATGGCTTCGTGACTGAACTGCACATTTATGTGTAGTATGTTAGCTGTATGTATATGTATCTGATGCGAAAACTCGCTGAGCTCTAAGGAAACTGATCCGATCCTACAGGCGTTATTAGCCTGAAGAATCTGTGGAATATAAGACAAAGACTGCAAAATATCGTGCTGATCTTAGCTTGTGGTAATTTGCATTTTAGTGACATTCAATCCTGGACACTGCTCGCGTGATGTCTGACTGTGAATCTTGGACACTGCTGGCGTATTGTCTGACTGTGACTGCGACGTGTGCCAGTGTTTGACCGGCGGCTCTCCTCGCCTTCCCTCCGCCAGGTGGCCACCCAGCTGCAGTGCGTCCTGCTGCTGTCCGCCGGCCTGGCCGCCTGCGAGGACCCGGACCAGATGCGCGCGCTGCTGCACCGGCTGCTGACCAGACTCGGAGATACCATGCTGACGGGAGCCAACGAGGCCAAACTGGCGCACGGTACGTAGCCAATAGGTTAAACTGACGCACGGTACGCAGCCAAGAGCACAGACACACATACATACATGATCGGGTGCCGGTCGTGGGGTCGTTGGTGCAGACGGGGATGGTACCTTTGAGAAGACTAGATGGTGAACCGGTCTGGCGAGCACTTCTATGTCGCTAGTTTGTTGCTATTGCTGCTAGAGTGTGCCTCGTTTCTCAACCAGTGCATCAACACTTTATCAGTTGTGTTATCAGAGCCGTGTCAGTGATGCATAATGAATGTTGTGTTGGTGCTCAGTAGGCGCGCTGTAACACCTGTCCCGTGACGTCAACTGTCCCCTGCAGGCGGTGATGGTGTGACCCGGTGTGACCCCTGTCCCGTGTCGTCTGTCCCCTGCAGGTGGTGATGGTGTGACCATGTGACCCCGTCCCCTGCACGGTTGATGGTGTGACCCCTGTCCCGTTGTGGTTCTGTTCCCCTGCAGTGGTGTGTGTGACCATTGTGTGACCCTGTCCCCTGCAGCGGTGATGGTATGACGTTGACCCTGTCCCGGTGTCGTCTGTCCACTGCAGTGTGATGGTGTGCCATGTGTGACCCCTGTCCCCTGCAGCGTGATGTGGACCCCTGTCCGTGTGGTCTTCCCCTGACAGGTTGGTATGTGTGACCATGTGTTGACCCCTGTCCCCCCCCCGCCCCCCCCCCCCCATGCAGCGGTGAGGGGGGGGGTTTGGGTGGTCATGACCCGTGTGACCCTGTCCCGTGTCGTCTGCCCCTGCAGGGTGGTGATGTGTGACCATGTTGACCCCTGTCCCCTGCGGGCGTGATGGTGTGACCCGGTGTGACCCCGGTCCCGTGTCGTCTGTCCCCTGCAGGTGGTGATGGTGTGACCATGTGTGACCCCTGTCCCCTGCAGGCAGTGACGGTGTGACCCGGTGGCGCGGCCACCACTCCCTGACCGCCTCGCTGACGTCCACCGTGGCCGAGGCGGTGGTGGCGCTGGTCCGCAGACTCCACCAGCTACCCAGGTGGACCGAGGTCACCAGTCGCTACCTGGCCGACTGCCTCGCCTCGCTGCCCGCAACTCCGGCCATCACAGATAATGAGGTGAGGAGTGTGGGAGATTATTATGAGGTCAGCACCTCATACCCTAAGCGCAAACTGACATGCAAGGTGCTGATGCCGTTGGTGATCTTTTCCCTGTATTTATTAAAAACGACGTACTACCAGAGACGCCTATTTTGCTGGTTAGTCGCTTTGTCAACGCTTGGTCATCACAGCTGCTGACATCCCGCGGCCTGTGTTTCGTCACTGACACCTCCCCGTGTGTGTTGCGTCCCTCAGCAGGCGGCGGCGGCTGCTGCTGCGGCGGACTCTCCCCCCGGCTCGGACGGCGTCAGCGACTACCGGCAGTCGGCGCTGCTGGCGGCGCTGGCCGTGCTCGGCGGGGTGGACCCGCGGCCGCGCCTCGGCGGCCCCGTCACTGTCAGCGCCGCCCCCGCCACCGCCGGCGGAGGCACCGCGGCCGGCGCGGCCGAGAGTCGCGGCGTCGTCGTCCGGCTCGGAGTGCAGAAGCTGTTCGTGCGCGTGCTGGGCTCGGCCGGCGGTGGGTTAAACAGTGGTGCAGGCGGAGGCGGTGGAGGCGGGACACTCACAGGAGGTACCGGCTGCGGAGGCGGCAGCGGTGGCGCCGGAGGGGAGTTGAGGCGGCTGGTGGTGGCGGCAGTGACCGCCTGCCAGGCCGTGCCGGCTACCATCGAGCGGTTCCCCACGTCGGACGACTTTGTCCAGCTGTGGGCCAACCTGCTGACATTCGCCATGGATGCGCCGCGCTGCTCCGCGGAGCAGAGCAAGTCGCCCGTGCAGGGTAAGTGATCAGCGGGACGCGTGAGCGGACAAGCGAGTCCACCGCTCGGCTTAGATGGATTTTGTTGTCAGGGTTCTGATTGGCCATTGGATTGCTGGTGGAATGTGAGCGTGTGCGTGAATGCTGGCGCCATAGGGGGCGACAATAGCATACGTTATCTAATAACTGCATATAGCGGGAGACGTCAATTCGCCAAACTGTCAGTCCATAATGTGAGTCGACGTCTGCGACCGTGTGCCCGTGCCGCTGTCACCTCTCCTGTCTATAACTGAATCTGACTCGGACCCCTCTATCCCTATGTCAGCCGGAGTGAGCCGCGCGGGCGTACAGCAGCTGCAGCAGCAGCTGGCCGCGCTGGCCGCCTGCCGGCAGCTGCAGCAGCGTCAGCAGCTGCTGCGCCGCGTGCTGAGCAGCCGGCAGCTGCTGCCGCGACTCACCGCCGTCGCCACCCAGCCCAGCTCCGTCAGGACTGTCTACAGCAGAGAACAGATTGAGGTGCGACCACCCGGGGGACCGTGGTGATAATTCACGGGTCAAGTCCCAAGGGGATGCTTATAGTATAATATTCTGTAGGTTGGGTGTAATTGAGATTGGTGGCTTACTTTTGTTCTGTCGATTGGCTGCAACGGAATGTGACGTTCTCTATTCGTCCTTGTTTCTTTGAACAAATGTTTATCGATAAAGGGTAGAGGAGTGTAAAGGCCTATCGAGCGTTATCGGCGATCACCGGGTGCCGAGGTTCCCCTGGGTAACCTCCACTCCGACCGGAAGTGCTGTCTGACGGGCACCATACACGGTAAACCTAGCCGGTAAAGCCTGACTCAGTCCCGCTGCCGTCTGCCCAGGTGCGGCGGCTGGCGCTCCCCAAGCACTGGGGTATGACTCCACCACGCGCGCGCCGATGCGCATCCCAATCCCAAAGGCCTATCGAGCGTTATCGGCGATCACCGGGTGCCGAGGTTCCCCTGGGTAACCTCCACTCCGACCGGAGTGCTGTCTGACGGTGCAACCATACACGTAAACCTAGCCGGTAAGCCTGACCTCAGTCTCCCTGCTGCCGCCTGCCCAGGTGGCGGCGCTGGCGCTCTCCCAGCAGCTGGCGTATGACCTCCACCACGCGCGCGCCGATGTGCGGCTCGACACGCCCTGCACTGCCGCCGACGCGCCACGAGCGTCGCCGCCGCGCCGCAAACGCCGCGTCTCGTCCCCGCCGCCTAGTGAGGTGGTGCGTCAGCTGGGCGAGATGGGATTCGAGCGGCGAGCAGTGGAGAAGGCGCTCCAGTGCATGGGTGAGTCGGGGAGGAAGGGTTCCGGCGCTGTTGCGCTGTAGCTGATGTATGTTTTAGTTGCGGGTTTGACTGCTGGTCGCTGGGGCAAAGGATCTATGTTACGCTGATGACATTTCGACTTTTTTGTGTTACCATCCACGAAAATAATGAGTGGGCATTTGAATGATGAGTGGGCATCTGGTTTCATAATGCAACTGAGTTGCGTCGGACGTCATGACTTGTTTTGCGTGTGATGCCGTCGGCGGCGGGCGGCCGCGTCATAACTTGTATCATGTGTCGACAGATGGCGCGCCGAGCGCCGAGTCTGTCGTGGCCTGGCTACTGGAGCACCAGCCGACGGTCTCCAGCTCGGACTCGGACGACAGCTCGGTGTCCTCGGAGGAGAAGCGCGAGGACGGCGAGTACGAGGACGAGGATGACGACGATGAGGAGGAGGAAGACGAGCTGACGCCCAGCAGCCTGTCGGAGTCTGCGGCCGCCGGCGCTACCGGCTACGAGCCCACCGCACAGGTCAGTCTCAGCAGGTGACTCATGGTGGTGTCGCTAACGACTTTTGTTGACACTTGCAATGACAGTGTTGGGAGGTACTCGCTGTGGCAAACAACATGCTCAGTGGTAGGTTGATTAAGTGTGCTGCATTTTTAGATGTTAACAAAGGAAGCTGAATCAAATGTTTTGAGAAGCACAGTTGGTCTTGTGACTGGAAAATGTCTGCAGCTTTTCAGCTTGCTACTCGTATGCACCTCGTGCTAATAGTTCTCCACTGACGTCAC
>VOPJ01016046.1:0-10497 GCA_014673585.1 Semibalanus balanoides | reverse complement strand
ATTTTAACTACAATATTGGTAAGATAAAGTGAAAAGAGGGCAAATTTCCAGAGATAATACATAATATAGAGAGTATCATCCTTTGGACCCAAAAGGTAAAAAAATGCACACACATACACACTGTTCTCTACAACCCCGTAATACCCCACCCACTCGCTCTATCCCACAGCTCCTCCCACATCACCCGCAGACCATCCTCCCACAGCGCTCTGCCCCGTCCCCGTCCCCTCGTCCCCAGAGACGATGCTGACGCAGCAGCAGCACCCTGACCCCTCCCCCCGTGACCGTCCCCAGAGACGATGCTGACGCAGCAGCAGCACCCTGACCCCTCCCCCCGTGGACGTTTCCAGAGCGATGCTGACGCAGCAGAGCAAGCACCCTGACCCCTCCCCCTAGGGTCCCAGAGAGGACGATGCTGAAGGCAGCAGCAGCACCTGACCACTCCGTGACCGTCCCAGAGACAGCTGACGCAAGCAGCAGCACCTGACCCCTCCCGCGTGCCGTCCCAGAGCGATGCCTGGGCAGCAGGCAGACTGACCCCCTCCAGTGACCGTCCCAGAAACGATGCGACGCAGCGCAGCACCCTGACCCTCCCCTGGGACGTCCCCAGAACGATGCTGACGCAGCAGGCGCCCTACCCCTTCCCCCTTGACCTCCCCAGAGACGATGCTGACGCGAGCCAGGCAGCACCTGACCCTCCCCGGACCGTCCCAAGACGATCTAGCGCGGGCCTACCCTCCTCCGGTCCTCGAGACGATGCTGGCGCAGCGGCAGCAGCGGGCGGAGCAGAAGCGTCAGGTGCTGGAGGAGCAGCTGTGTGACGTGGAGCGGAGCCGGGGGCTGCACCGACAGCGCCGCCTGCAGGACAGGCTCGACACGGAGAAGGCTGAGGGCGAGCGGAGACAGGACGAAATCACGGCGCTGAGGAGGGAGAACGAGACACGGTGAGCAGACTGAGGCGCGGACAGGACAGGGTGAGACTGAGACGCGGACAGGACAGGGTGAGACTGAGACGCGGACAGGACAGGGTGAGACTGAGACGCGGACAGGACAGGGTGAGACTGAGGGGCAGTCTGGGGAGGGACGGGGATGAGAGGTTAGGGATGGTGGTGGATAATCAGACACGGTGAGGGACACGTATATAGGTCAGAAATGAGCTGAGGTACGGTGAGAGGTGGCTAAGTGTGGTGGTGGCTAATCAGACACGGTGAGGGACACGTATATAGGTCAGAAATGAGCTGAGGTACGGTGAGAGGTGGCTAGGTGGGGTGAGGAGCAGACAGGTGCGGCCAGTTATGTCATCTGATATACGAAACACAAAGGTAATTGTAAAAAGAAACTAAAAAGAGGGAGGACTCATGCATTTAAATGAAGTGCGGTGGAGATATGACCATTTATACAGGTGACAACAGGCTTGGCGATAATCTCTAGACTTGCATAATAATGTCTGTATTGATCTACTTGGTTTTATCCCTCTCATAATCATTTTTTTATCGCCATTCCTTCCGCGAACTGTCAGTGTCCATCGTCACAGTATTTGAGCACGTTCTCGTAGCCTTATGCAAATCTGTGTTTCCGCGAAGTGTCCCCCCCCCCCACCCCGTCTATCTCCTCACCGGTCTAGGTCACCGCCCCCCCCGTCTCCCCCCGGGACTCAGACTGGCACGGCTGCAGCACCTGACCTCGCCGGGGCAGCTCCTGGCGATGCGGCGGCAGCTGCGACTGGACGGTGCTGGGAAGGAGCTGACCGCTGGTACAGATACTGACGCAGCGGAGCCGATGGCAACCAGTGAAGACCCGAGCCCGGAGACGGAGACGGAGCCGGCTGTGTCTCCTGCGGCGGAGACGACCGTGTCTCAGGCGACGGCCACTCTGTCTCCAGACGAGGACAGCAGGGCGGCAGACAGTGTCAACAGAAACGTCGCGGAAGATACGGCGAATGACGCGACAGAAGATCTGATCGAGGATTCGAAAGAAGAGCGGATTACAGATGAAGCCGGGAATGTTATTACAGCGAAAATCACTGGCCAAACTGGCGGCAAGACCGCCAATGAGACTCGGGCTGGCGAGAAGCCCGGTCACAAAACTGACGCTGATTCTGAAGGCAACACCGTGAGCGAAACTGGCGACTCTACCAGCGACACCATCACCAAAACCGAGGACGCATCCAACGCCAACCTTCCGTCTCCTGACGAGAACGCGAACGCGCTCTCCCCACCAGCCTCCACCACGTCGGCCGTCACGGCTCCTGCGTCTGACGTCACGGCTCCTGCGTCTGACGTCACACTCGCAGCGTCTGACGTCACTACCGTGGCGTCTGAGCTGGTGGCCGACTCGTCACCCTCGCGGGCGGCGCTGGCGGAGCGACGTCTTGAGATCCGACGTCGCGCGCTGGGGGAAGATAAAGGAGCAGATAGCACCGAGTCAGTGCTGGTGGACCAGATCAGCGGAGAGGTGAGGAAAGGGGGGGGGGGTGGAGAGGTAGTGAAACTGGGGGAGGGCGATAGGGACAGTGACACATTGCCCAGTCGGTAATGATGTATAGTCCATAGTCATGAGCTCTTTGATGCCGCTTCGCTCTATGACGTTTATGCACAATGGATATGATTTTCCTTTTATTATGTCACGTGATATTTCTATTTTGCGTGCATGTCTCTGGCATATTGATACCATATGGGTAGATGTACACTGTACAGCTGCTGCCTCCCGACCTGTCCCACTGACTCCCGAGAAACACAACACTTCTCCTCCCTCTGGTCCTCCCAGTGGAACAGATTAGCTCAGTGCTCCACTGAGCTAATCTGCTCCACTGGGAGGACCAGAAGCGCGGCGAGCGATAACAAAGCCATCACATTAGCCTACATCAACTCTCTCCGGGCGCCTCCCAGGGCAACCTCTCCCTCCCAGCCCTTCGACTAGCAGCACCGTCTCAGGGGATATACACGGGTCAGCTGTCATCACGGCGTTACCGTGCCTCCTGCTGTGACGTCTCCTGGCGCTCCCAGTTCGGCCTTCGTACCCGCCAGGCTGTTTGGGCAAACACTTATCGTCTCTTCAAAGTCGGTGCCGCTGAGGCTGGCCCCAGAGGCTGCCAGTCGACTACTGAAGCCGATACTGGCGCGTTACACTGATAATGTGTCCACTGATGAGCAGTCGGCGCGCTAAAAATCCCAATAAACAAACAACAACAAACAAGGAAACTCATAACTCCAGTTCGGTACGCTGGTTTTCCTCCGATCAAAGCCGTAGTGGTCACGTCATAGTCACTGTCTTGTTTAGGTCTGTCCATCGTCCTTGTTTATCTTGATCACTTAACCGCCTATACAGCTGGCTCCTACCACCATCATCACTTATCACTCACCTCACCTCACCTCACCTCACCTCACCTCACCTCACCTCACCTCACCTCACCTCACCTCACCTCACCTCACCTCACCCACCTCATCTCACCTCACCCACCTCACCTCACCTCATCTCGGAGCCTTCAAACCTCACCTCACCTCACCTCATTCTTCGCCTTCACCCTCACTCACCTCACCTCACCTCACCTCAACCTCACCTCACCCTCACCTCAACCCACCTCACCCTTCAACTCACCTCACCTCACCTCCACTCACCTCACCTCACCCCACCTCACACACCTCAACCTCACCTCACCGCACCGCACCTCACCTCACCTCCCTTCACCTCACCTCACCTTCACCTCACCTCACCTCACCTCACCTCACCTCACCTCACCTCACCTCACCTCACCTCACCTCACCTCACCTCGCCTCTCCATAGGTACTGCGGCGTCGCGGACGTAACATCCACGGTCACGTCACGGACTCAGTGATCGAGCGGCTGCTGTACCGTGGCGGTGGCGGTGGCGGAGCGGCTGCGGCGAGCGGTGACGCGGCGCCTTCGCCGTCTGGTCGCCGGCGCCGAGCCGCACCGCGCTCCGACCACACGGTGGTGCGCTTCCAGCCGCCCGACTTCAGCGGTGAGAAGCGGGGAGAGGGGGGCTGCCTGGGAAGAGGAGGGCTGGTCGGGTAGAGGAGGTGGTCTAGGATAGGGGGGCTGGTCTTGGAGAGGGGGCTGGTCTAGGAGAGGGGGCTGGTCTTGGAGAGGGGGCTGGTCTGGGAGAGGGGGGCTGGTCTGGGAGAGGGAGGGCTGGTCGGGGAGAGGGCTGATCTGGGAGAGGCAGAGACGGAGAGAGATAGTGGAAGGGTAGAGGTGGGAAGGTGCTGACGATGCTGGAGACAAGACGATTTTGCATCGAGCAGCAGAAGGGGAAGTGGCATGGCGGGCTGTTCACTGTTCAGGGACTGGTATGTGAGAATAGCGGGGCACAGCGCAGGGGCGAGTATGTAAGAGTGGCAGGTAGAAGTTAGGTAACGAGTGTGGGAGAGTGTCAAGGGACAGTAACTCCCGAGCTCGTTTCAGGGTGGTTATTATTGTAGCTAGTTATTTGCTCTAGGTTGTTTTGTATGTGTTTTCTTGGCCTAGTAGTTACTCAGCTGTTTCCAGAATGCTATATTTTGGTGGAAGTCGCTGGTATTTACTTTGCAGCTCGGGTCTTTTCGTACCCGATGCCGTGGCAGCCATATTCAATCTAAATCCGGAAAGCGTATTTGAACAGCTCTTCAGTGAGACTCTTCACCATAAAGTGGAGTTGCCATTCGGACGGGCGGAATTTCTGTCAAGCAATTCCGTAAGGCTCAGCAGACGGTGGTAAAAGGTACTCAGGAGGAAAATGGCCCTATTTTGTACGTTATTTCCGCATCGCTTTCAACCTTTAGCGACGTCTTTCAGGCTTTCGTAAGCACGTTACTGATGCTGAGGTGAATGTGTTTTTATTCAGCTAATGTGAACTGGAGTATAGAAGTTTCAAAGACTGCCAACTATCGCCAACTACGTTGCCTCACTGATCTACGTTGATGACCAGTTGTGAAATAAACCTGTTGGATGCTGGTTTGGTACGCGAGGTAAATATATCTGACATAGGTTTGCCATCAAAAAAGAAGTTATCTCACGATATTTTTGGTTTTCTTACAGCTGCATTGTAACTGATGTAACGTTACTGATATAAAGTTAGTGGTGACCCTTATATTCTCTTTCGTTTTCTAGCGTCAAATAATTCATCTATCTGCACGCCACTGACTTGTGGCCCGATCTGTCCGTTCCTGAACTCTCACCAGTCTGCCGACTGTCGGCCTGTCGGCCACCTTTGACCCGGCTTCTGAACCCAACAGTGGCCATGCTGCCTCCGTCTCGTGCTGCCGCCTGCACGGGCCGCCAGCCGGGGGAACCGGGACAGCCGGGGGAACCGGGCGCCTCAGAGGACGAGGAGGAGGCTGAGCTCAGCCCCTGCAGCCAGTTCTCCCTGGCCGGGTCACTGCAGCACTCTGTGGCTATCCTGCTCAGCGCACAGTGAGTTATTGTGATAACCGTCCAGTGTGTGGTCCTGCTCAGTGCACAGTGAGTTATTGTGATAACCGTCCAGTGTGTGGTCCTGCTCAGCGCACAGTGAGTTATCGTGATAACCGTCCAGTGTGTGGTCCTTCTCAGCGCACAGTGAGTTATTGTGATAACCGTCCAGTGTGTGATCTTGTTCAACGCGCTGTGAGTGATCTTGTTTAAAGTCCAGTGTGTGATCTTGTTCAACGCGGCGCTGTGATTGGTCGGACGAGTCTCATGTGTAAGGTGTGGTTGGGCTGTCGTCATACCTCGGGTTAGGTTCAGCGCTCTCAACGGTATACGACTGTAGTGCTGTAGCTGCAGTCATTGTCGTTAAACCACCAAAACTTTCGTAGTAATTCGAACGCAATATTTCCAGTTAATGACCTATCACCACGACAGATGTTTTCCCCTTTTTTAGTGTGTTTTATGGTTTTCAGCGTTTATTATGTTTTAAGGTTTTAATTTTTGTTAAGCATCAAAAACCCATCCGTACCATTCAAGTGAATAACATCGTCTTCACTCAGGACCAGCGTCTGATGATCTGTAAAAGAAAACAATCCCTCATGGAGACAGCACTTTACGGTTGCACACTGCACAACCAATCCATTGTGTCTACCAGAAATGCTTGTCTTTTTTCCTATTCAGTATCCAGTCAATAAGCATGAACATTTCCTAGAATTGTTGATATGCTTTGTAATATCATGTTAAACTTTACTGTTACCACTCCGCCCTGATGGAGATAATTTCATCAAAACTACTCGATCGAGATGCCTTGAGAATTTCGTGTTCCGATGCCAACTTCGAACGTTGCCATTAGGGAGCCGAGTATCGTTCAGTGTGACCTTTTGTCTGGCCGGAAATGAAACATGCCAGACTATGATGGACATATCGGCACACTGCAGCCGCGCCCAGCAAATGATGAAGTATAGTACAAGGTCTCTGACACGAAGCGTTTCTTAGATATCTGAAGTTGTGCCAAGAGCGCTTTGACCGACAGAATACACTGCTTTGTCTATGCCATTCATCAATGCACCGACTTCAATTACTTTAGGTCTGATGCGTCCGAATGAGCGGAAGTTTTACTATTGCCGGTCTCTGAACTAACTAGCTGTTGGCACAGCAGTTGACATTATTCGTCGGTCATTTCTGCAAATGACTAGCACTAAACAACAGTGCGGGTATTACCAGTAAGACGCCTTAAACGGCGAAGGACGAGCGAGTCCGAATAAATCCGCGTCAATTATCACCCGGTCCAACGGAGCGTTCGTCTTTGTTGCAAAAGAATGCATTTGAATTATTTCGCTGTGTTGTTATTGCCGTCGCAAATAGATTCGAAACTAAATTCGATACTTTTAACTAAATAGCGTTGAAGCGTTATTTTAAATCTTTGCACATTATAGGCTCGTAGTATTGTAGGCAAAAATTCATGTTGGGGTGAGTGTATTAGATGATTTTGATTGCGCTTTACGCCGCATCATTTTTTATCGTCTATCACCCTTTGGTTTTGAAGCCTACGTGCCGGTGTAAATGAAGGGAATTGTTATAGAATTCGTCATACAAATCATTACAGGCAGATTAACAGCGCAATACTGCATTAAAGCCTCAATTTTTGCATGCATTTTAGAGACGGTACATTCGAGTTCTAACAGATTGCGTTGTGGTTTATCGCTTCATCACCGTCCCATAGGTGCTGAGCAACTGATTTAAAATTGTTGAAGACGTCAAACTATGAATTTGCGCTTGTAAGCCAGTCAACTTTCACGTGCCACGCGCCGCTGATCAGGCATATAGATGCAACGCCGGCGGATCGCTTTCTTCTACGCATTCTGTGTTTGATTCGTGTAATTTGCGCACTTTTGGTGCCGAGATTAAGGTCCGGTATTGAAACAGATGTTGTAGGTAATTTTTGTGCGACAGAACAGGGTGTTGCACGTCGCGCACGTGCAGTGTGACCCAGAGTTTTACCTGTTGCATTAATTGGCCAGTGTTGTGGTCTCCAGCCTCACACCAAAATTTCAGCTCTTGTAGGTCCAGCCGTTTCTCAAGTACAGCAGGGGTAGATAATACTTTCTGACACCCCTGCACGCGGCCACGTTCACAGCGCCGTCTGCTGACCCTATCACATTGATAAAAAAACAATGTTCAATATCATACATGTCATTGCTGGAGCTATCTGATGGCGAAACCGCTTTGTCAATCGGATGCGGGGTTCAAAAGATATAAGCAGGGATCTGACCAGCGTCGCGGTCTGGGCCGGGCCCGGCCGTGCCCAGCCGCGGCCGGGTCGGCCGCTTATATGTGAGAAAAAATCCCGAATTCAATGAGGGACTCGCTCGCGCGCTTCGCGCTCGCTCGTAACTACCGCTAGCTGCTGGACATTGGAGCCGTTATAGTCGGCATGTTTGTGTTGTAACTGCACTGGTGAGCTATCGCACGCGGTAAAAGGGCTTAGTGTCGGTGTCTCAATGTGTTTCTTGCAATATTATCTTTGCTTACGCAAAAAGTTATTTATGATGCGCTGCTCAACAGTCAACAGCCGATTCTTCATTTTGTTTTCCCGTATTTGGAATATTGTATTATGTATTTTAAGTAGTTGAATAGTGCTCAGTTTCAAAATGGTTTAGACGCCCCCCCCCCCTCCTTCCGGGGTTTTCAAGGATAGCGGGAAAAACAGCGGCGCACAGTGCTGCCGATTTTGGCACAGCTGTTTGGGGCATCAGCTACCAACATTGTGTAAAATTCGTGACCTCGGATCATCTCAGGTCAGGTCACTAGACCAGGTCACGTGACCCCACCTCCAAATACGTTTGGGGTCATACCACAGTCTCAGTTTTTATGATGGTTGCAAACTTACAGGATTTGATTAGCCTAGGTCATAGATATCTACAATTTGTATAGCTATTTGTTTATATCGGTTACCTACGGTCGGGTCCATTCGGGACCTCCCCATTATAAGTCAATGGGGAAATATGCAAATGCTTCTTATTTCGAGGATACACAAGATAGCAGTCCAATTCCTTTTGGATCGTGTTATCATCGGCCATTATTGAGGACCCTGGTGCAATTTGTGTTCAGTGACCCCCACATGGTCAGCCGAGGTCATCCGATGTCACCCACACTTTTGTATCAATAACTCACGACAAAATGTCGATAGAGAAGTGAAACTGGCACCGATGTGTTTGCCTCGTTGAGACACATCCTCCTTTATGCAACATGGCCTACTTGGGTCACTTGACCTTGACCTGAGGTAAAATTTATAAGTTGACCTCACCTGGTTATCACTTTTAACATGGGGTTTTGAACTGAGATAGCAATTTTTTAGAGCAGATCGAAAAATGAGTTTTGGCTGAAGAATAAACTCGCAAGGTTACGTAGTTTCGACACAGGATAAATCTGCATTTGTGTTCGTGCACCTGAAAACAGCTTCGGTAGTTCGTCGCCAGGCGGGCGCTGGAGGTAGGACCAGGGCCGTATCAGGATAACTAGACAACCGGGTACGGTCATATGGCAGCAGCTTTGCATCGGCGTTTCGGGCGCTTTTGAGACATGCAGTTTATTACTCACTGTATTTTTTCTTCAAATGACGTCATATTACATTTAGTATACTTTAATTATTATTTTTAAGTAATCTGTTATAATATGTCTAATATAAGCCCAATACATTATAATAATATCGTTAATAATAATTGTGATAATTTAGGTATCAAAATAACCAGAGCGTTTTTTCTTCTTTAAATGACGCCATATTGTGCAAAAGCCACTGAATTTGAAACGTTCTAAAAATTCGCGGAATCGGCTTTATTCAAAATAACTTTTGCTATATGCACGATATAGAAAAACCGATTTGACCGTTGTGTTTGTCTCGTCGAGAGGTATACACAAATACATTTGATGAACAAGTTATGAAATATCCCAAAATTGACCTAGCCTGAGGTCAGGTCAAGGTCAAATTGTATGAGTTGATTCTTCTCGACAAGCCCAATACAATGGTGAAAACCACATCGCTCTATCTTGATTTGGTAAATAGTTATTGCAGAAAAAACATACGTGACCTTGGAGTCACCTTGGTTCACCTTGTAGAGGTCAAAGAACAGAAAGGTGACATGGGGCTTTGCATTTGGCAGAGGAGTGGTTGAATACTGGCCACATTTAGAGATTTCCTATGGATTTATGCGTGTTTCAATTGTTGTCCATTGACTTATAACGGGGAGACCACGAAGCCTACCTGACCTTAGGTCACCAATATTACAAATTCGAGATATACACATTGTAGGTACTTATCACTGAATAATCTACTGGGAGTTTCAAACTGTTCACTTTATAATTTTGGTTGTGGCACGTCCGCAAAGATGTTTGGATTTGGGGTCACTCGACTTGACCTAGTGACCTGACCTGCAAAGACCCGAGGTTAATAGTTCTACAGTATGTGTGTCATTAGTTTTCTAACAGCTGTGCCAAATTTAGTGACGCTGCGTGCCGTCGTTTTTCTGCTATTCATTAAAAACCTCGGTGGGAGGGTGGCGGAATCCCCCCTCCCCCCTGTGAGTATGCATTCTTGGGAAATACCCTTTCACATAAGACCATATTTAACATGTTTCCATGCAAGCCAAAGGCAAAGTGGGCCCTAGTATCGATAGACAAGGGATGTGGCTTTCATATGGCTTGTTTACTTTGTGCGTATCTCCTCTAACTCATCGTTTATTCGAGTTTGAAATTTGTCCAAAATTACCGTACCTTCCATAGGGTTAGCATTAGTGAAGGGATAAAAAATAAACTTCACGCTTTGGTGACGTCACCAAAGCTGGAAGCTGCCAATGCCCTTGACTGGGGGCCGGGCTGTATAAGGTAGGACACTCTCTGACACGTAGTATCTTGTATTACGTATCATCTTCACGTGTTATCTAGATTTGCACCTGCACTGTGAGGCCGCATGCCACTGGCCGGGGGAACGTCCAGTCTCTGTGGCCGGGCCAGCTGACTGCGGCGGTGGTCTGCTGGCGGCGGTGGTCTGCTGGCGGCGGTGGTCTGCTGGCGGCGGTGGTCTGCTGGCGGCGG